>JBBPRH010000195.1:0-40827 GCA_038092915.1 Boletus pseudopeckii
CATAGCTATTACTCCGTATTTTCCAGCGCAGCAATCGGACCTATTCGATCGCATTCGTCAACCGTCTCAGACCATGCTTGACGTGTGCTCACCCTCTCATCGTGATCCGATCTGTTTGCGGTCGCCAACAGGTATTACATTCCATCCCATAACACGGGAATATCAAGTTGAGGGTACAAGGCCAGAGAACGTTTTCCAGGCGGGTACAGGATCCCGCGGCTGATGGTTACTTGCCTTAGTACCGAAGCCCGAGAATAAGGTGACAACCGTACGTATTTTGTAGACGATCGTGAGCTCCGAGATGGCTTGACGCTACGTGAGGGCTTCCCGGACTGAGACTAGGGATGGTCATGGACAAGCGACGTTAGGAGTAGCTGGATCGAGGCGGCGCCGCGAACGAGGAGGGCATGATCGGGATCACACGATACCCCGCTCTAAAATGATGAAAAAGTTACAATTAGCTCAGTAGGGCAAAAGAACAGGAGACGAGGTGCCTTACTTACGAGATAACGGGAGCAGTTCAGAAGCCGAAGCGCCAGCTAGAGCCTAGGCGGGCGGTCAAGCCAAATGATAGTGGTCGACACTTGAAATTTTCTACTCGGTTGATTAGTCAGTTTGTTCGATTCAGGAAAGCGTTAGAGACATGCCTATGTCTGAGCGTTTGACATCATTCATCCTGCAATATTTTTTTCAGGCCTCGCCAGTTTGCTTTGCAGGCTGCAGCGTCAGATAATGGAGGTTGTTGACGCTTGTTGATTCCCAAAGGTGTTGTCCAAACTGGGAAGGCTAACATAGGAGCTTTCTCTTTTTGTCGCGTCCGTTTCAACCTCATCAGTCGTTCAATATCATTCGATTGCACGCTGGTTTTACTGAAGAATCGCCACATAGCGACAGACGAGATTTCTGACTATCAACCCATGGAACCACAGCAGAGGGTACTCACACTTCAATGTGTTTCAACGTCATGGTAACTTGAGATGCGCAGTGCGCAGCGCAGCATGTCAGTCCTGTTTGTAAGTTACGATTGCACGGCACTAATTACTTACCAAAAATACCAGGCGACAATCGGCTCCTTTGGAAACTCACCTACCCCTGCTGCAGACAACGTGCTCGAGGGCTGCTGTTGTCTTTATAAATCTGACTTGGGTCGAACATCAAGGAAATGCCAGTTTGTCAAAAACATAGATCCTCTTCGTGTCACTCGAGTTCTGATCATCGCGCGAGAGTCAGACCAGCTCCGAGTAACATATCCCAGGCAAATGTTGAAACTTGACTACGTCCAAGTCCGCGGAACGGACAGTCCTAGTCTCAAGCGCGACTGCGCATTCCAACACTCCTTGTGTGTGGTTTCCTTTCATCTCACTTCCATGAAGGTATAAAAGGGCAAACTGTGTGTGCTGAAAATCATACTCCAAGTTTTCCAGGGTCTTCAGTTCTTCAA
Organism: Boletus pseudopeckii; assembly: GCA_038092915.1. NCBI lineage: Eukaryota > Fungi > Basidiomycota > Agaricomycetes > Boletales > Boletaceae > Boletus > Boletus pseudopeckii. The sequence goes on from JBBPRH010000195.1 coordinate 1,442, forward strand.
CCTTGCTCTTTCCTTCGTATCACTACACTTGCCCTCCCCGATCGTTATGCACATTACCTCGTCGTTCTCTACATTCATATTTCTGGGCATTGTCGCTGCTGCGGTCATCCCAGAATTCGCTGTCCGTGACAACACTGGCCCTGGTGGTCATGGTGTTCATCCTGTCGAATTCTCCTCTGGGGTCCCAGACTACCCTGTCCCATCCGGGAAGCATTACCCCGCCCCTATCTCTCGCAGGGACAGCCCAGGCGACATCCCTCCCCCTCCGGTTTCTTCTAGCTTTTCAGACCATCCTAAACCTACGGAAAAACCTCCTCGACCTGTGGGGCACCGCAGGGACAGTCCAGGCGACATGCATGATATCCCTCCCCCTCCGGTTTCTTCTAGCCTTTCAGACCATCCTAAACCTACGGAAAAACCTCCCCGACCTGCGGGGTCTCGCAGGGACAGCCCAGGCGACATCCCTCCTCCTCCGTTTTCTTCTAGCCTTTCAGACCATCCTAAACCTACGGAAAAACCTCCTCGACCTGTGGGGCATCGCAGGGACAGCCCAGGCGACATGCATGATATCCCTCCCCCTCCGGTTTCTTCTAGCCTTTCAGACTATCCTATACCTACGGAAAAACCTCCCCGCCCTGCAGGGTCTCGCAGGGACAGCCCAGGCGACATGCATGATATCCCTCCCCCTCCGGTATCCTCTTTTGACGTTTCAGACTATCCTAAACCTACGGAAAAACCTCCCCGCCCTGCAGGGTCTCGCAGGGATAGTCCAGGCGACATGCATGATATCCCTCCCCCTCCGGTTTCCTCTTTTGACGTTTCAGACTATCCTAAACCTACGGAGAAACCTCCCCGACCTGCGGGATCTCGCAGGGATAGTCCAGGCGACAACCATGATTTCCCTCCCCCTCCGGTTTCCTCTTTTGACGTTTCAGACTATCCTAAACCTACGGAAAAACCTCCCAGACCTGCGGGATCTCGCAGGGATAGTCCAGGCGACAACCATGATTTCCCTCCCTCTCCGGTTTCCTCTTTTGACGTTTCAGACCATCCTAAACCTACGGAGAAACCTCCCCGACCTGCGGGATCTCGCAGGGATAGTCCAGGCGACAACCATGATTTCCCTCCCCCTCCGGTTTCCTCTTTTGATGTTTCAGACCTTCCTAAACCTACAGGGAAATATTCCGGTCTTCCAGCCTCTCACATTGACAACCCAACCGACCTCCCTCACCATCCAGCTACCCCTTCAGACGTCTCAGACTATCCCAAGCCGACTGGGAAATATTCTCGACTCACAGCCTCTCGCCGAGCTGCCGGGAAGGATGTCCTTCCTCCTCCGGACTTCCCTTTCGATGGCTCTGACCACCCCAAACCCACTGACAAGCTCCCCCTCTGAGGGCTCTGACCTCCCCAAGCCCACCGGTAAAGCTGCCTAGGGGCATTTTAAATTCATACACGTGAGTATTCTGTTGACACGCCTGACGCATCGTTGCTAACACCCTTCTTCGTTGTAGTTGAACGTTTGACGAGCGTCTTTGGATCTCTTGAAGGGACGTGGCGCGTTGAGACGTTCCCGCTGGCGGTTATTTGACCTTTTTTTTTTTCTTACGCTAAAAACGGACTCGTATGGACTACTCGACTGGTGGTTTTCTGTGAAGATGTGCTATGGACTATTCTCTGCCAATGTTTGTAATTAATGTTGGTTTGTTTACCGCATGCATCTCAGTACGTACGTTTACATCGTCATACTTGTTGAGATAGTATGCATTTCATTGGCACGTTGACGGGCCACACAATCCTTGAAGGCGCAAATATCTATGCATTTGCCTCCGAAGGTGTCGGGGTGATTGACTCGAGCACCTGTGACACAGGTCCGGTTCGTCTTCAGACTTCAAGCTTCAAGTTTGATGGCCGATCTTCAAAGCATCCAGATATCCAACAAATGATTGGCTGATCAGACTCGGATCAAGTGTCATTTCTTGAGTTCGTTCAAACCTATCGCACATAGCGGCGATGTCCGTTGTCATACTGTTAACAAGGCCTAATTAAAAGGTTAAAATTCCCATATGGCAGAATGGATGACTTTACAACCCAATGATTGTTCCGAGTCCTTGGCTTGTACAGGTATCTAATGATTCATCCCCCTAGTACCAGGCTGAGAGATATCAAGCATGGGGTCAGAACACAGTTATTTCCTCAGGAAACCCCAATCCCTGTCTCGTCTCCCAATCTTTCTGCCACTCGTCCAACCTTTTCATCATATCTGCCCACTCTGCCTCCGTCTCCACCCCGCTCAACCACTGCCTTTGCCATCCCAGATCCTCCACTCTCTTCCACCCCCTCTTTAGACGCTGGGAGCCTGGCACTTCCCGTCGCCATGCCTCAACAAATTTCATGCCATCGTTGGGTATCGCACCTTGGTCCTTGAGACTATCAATGAGATGGTCTTGATAGTCGAAAGTGGACCCTTCGACCATACGATGGCCGACGTAGTATGGGTCGTATCCCCGTGACCGCAAGTCATCTTCGCTGGCGTCAAGTTCCTCCAACAGCTCCTCGCGCGAACCGAGTAGACTTCCGTTGGCAATGATCTGTGCCACATATATGCTCTGTGCGAAATCCGAGGGACAGTTCGCGACGAGGATGGGGAGCCCGATGAACGCGAGTGCGTTGGTCGGGTAGGATGTGGATAGGGAGAAGATGTGTTGATGGAGCGGGAAGAGGTACCGGAGGTTCGTGCTCAGTCCGCGATCGCGTTCGGTCGACTTTGGTTTCACGGCGATCTCCCCGCTTGCTTCGAGGAATGGAATGCGCAAGTTATATCCCGTCCCCAGTATCACACAGTCGACGTCGTATGCTTGCGAGCCATCGACAAAGACGATGGCATCGGGTGTAAAGTACGCGATCTCCGGCTTGACTTCGACCGGACCTGACGCCGGGTCCTTCAGACTGCGAACAGAATGATAGACCTAGGCGTCGTTTGAAAAAAAAAAAAAAGTCACATTTAGTCGATAATCTGACACGATGGCTACCTTACGAGCATACAGCACCACCTGCGAGGCAGTGTCCCGCCCACTCGCCCCGGAACCCACCACGACCACGGTCCGATCCGTATGTCGTTGCGGCTCGCGATAGAATATCGAATGTAGGATCTCGCGTCGTCTACCGTGACGCAGCCACTCGTCCTGACCGGGAAACATGGGGGTATGTGGATAATGATTGTGTCCGTTAGCGACGACCAAGTGATCGAACGACCGCTGCGTCTCGTGGCCGTCCTGATCCGCGACGAGGACGTCCCAGCGTCCCTCCTCTGGCGTCCCGACCCACGATGCGGACGAGACGGTGTGGTTGAGCGCAATGTAAGGCAAGAGATTATGACGCGACGCATAATCTTGATGGTACTTCTCGACGTATTCGTGACTGGGAAACAGAGGGGTTCCAGGCGGAAAGGGAAAACCGGGATACGTCATCGTGGGCACGGGCGTGTTGGTATGGAGGAGGGGGTACAACGGCGTCTCGGGCAGGATGGGCGGGTGGACGGGTTGTGCGTCTGGGAGCCTGTGTGGTCGAGGTAGCGGTACTACTTGGTGAGGAGCAGGAAAGGACCGACCATATCCCACCCACGTCTCGGCGTTGCTCGTACAACACGATATCGAGGTTAGTGTCCAGCTCGTCCTGAAGGTCGACGAGGGCACGCAGCATCGCAAGGCCAGCACTACCAGCGCCCACGACGGCCACGGACTTGTTTACATGTGCCAATTGTTGGGGGGGAGCGATGAAGTCTCCATACTGGAGCAGGACAAAACTTACCAGCGACAGAAAGAACTGGCGAACGTCGAACATGACCGAACGATAGCATGCACACGGACACTGCGGATTTGCCCAAGTGACGTGCGTGTGGGATCTTGTGAACTCATTCTTGATGTTGATTGCGTGTGTCCTAACGGATATAATTCTGTCCACAGATCACATTTATAGCAAACCGGTCCGGTGAATCATATGGCGGTGCATCCCTAATCTGTCCTTTCCACCAGTCGGTCCACCAGCACCTTCAGCTCTTCCGCCTCTTCTATTAGTTTTCCTACCGTGATCTCTCCTACCTCTGACAGGTTCAGTGGCTGAGGTTCCTTCCAGCTCAGTGTCTGTACCGCCTCATCGACCACCCCACTCCATGTCTTGTTTTCCGCTTTCAGTAGCGAAATTAGTTCGTCCTTGATGCGCCGGCATGTACCCACGCCATCATACCCAAAGCCAGTGTATACCTGCACCAAAGACGCCCCCGCACGTGCATACTCGAGTGCATCCGCACCGGAGGAGATGCCACCACACCCGATGAGCGGAATAGCTGAAGGCAAGTGTGTACGGAGCGTTTTCAGTGCCTGCAGCGAATATGGCATCAAGGGTTTCCCAGAGAGGCCACCCGTCTCCGATTTATTGGCTGCAGGTTGACAAACGCGATCAACAACAGTGCGAATGACAAATGTCATAGTTGTGCTCACGGTCATTCAATGATGATGGGCGGGTGATGGTGGTATTGCTGACAATGACACCGTCGATCGCGCTATTCCTGATGACTTCGGCCATTTCAATTATCTGACTTTCTTGGAGGTCTGGCGCAATTTTTAGTACTAAACGTGGCCGGCGGGATGTTACTGGAGAGGGCTCGAGTTCATCACGAGCTTTTGCTACGTCCACCAACAATCCTTCTAATAGTTCCCTATTTTGAAGTCCCCTGTCATATTTTTTTTCGACATGAGTGATCAACGCATAGATACGAGCTTCGATGCACACACCGAAGACCTGGTGTGTTAGGACTCGACACATTCACCACCAATACGTCGGCGTAAGGGCCGAATGTCTTCACGCCCGTGACAAAGTCTTCCGAAGACTCTACAGCTGACGTTTTGTTTTTCCCGAGGTTGATGGCCAGAACTGATCCGGGACGCAAAGCAGCAGTCGTATTTGCATCGGCATCGTGGAATGCGGGTATCCGAGCTCGTAGATGTGGTATTACTGCGGTAGCTCCTTGTGAAGGGAATCCATAGCGATTTATGAGAGCAGAATCGGCAACCAAATGGAAGACACGTGGTTTAGGATTGCCTGCCTGCCGGCGGCACGTTTAGTCGTTGCAGGGAGGGACACCGGGCATCAGCGAGTTCGGGTCCATACCTGAGGTTTTGGTGTCACACTCCCGATTTCAACCCAGCTAAAACCAAGGTTAAAGAGACCTAGCCATGGTCACGGTGACCGTCAGTTTGACTGGAATAAGAGACAAGGTTTTACGCACCGTCTATCGCTTCCCCATCCTTGTCAAAGCCAGCCGCTAGACCGACTGGATTGGTTATCTCTTGGCCAAAAACCTGTCGCAATAACAAGTGAATATTCCAAGGTTCTGCGTCGTCCCGAAAGATGTTCCACCTGTGACCGTAGCGACTCGTCGTCTTGTAAGAGATCCCGAGGTGCCAAACCACTTCGCAACACTTTGACTGCCAACTTATGGCCAGTCTCGGCATCGAACGCGTACCGCAGCACGGGAGTGAACACATATCGATGTATCGCCGAGCGTGCGTCCAAATAGTACGTGGTAAACAGCCCTGCGGATAAAGCGAACAAGACAGTGTACCCAGCAGTTCGGAAAGACGTAGAGGACGAGGACGAGGAACCGAATGTCCTACGCTGGAGTATGGGTGACTGCGGGGAAGCTACTCTATGCCTCAGGGCATGTTGGATTCCAGGACTTCTCAACGACCGTCCTGCCATGCTCCAGGTGAACTTGCTCGTATTTATTCAAGGAAAGTGTAGCAGCACTACTAGTACCGTCGGGCCCGCCTTTGTTTGCACTTGTTGAGTCTGGAGGGTATCGGATCAGACGAACCGAGGTCTTTGAACCACATTCATCTTTACCAAAACTTTCATGTTTGAGACACATGTTAACGGTATTCCATTCAAAAAAAAACATAACTCTATCCGTACGTTTCAACCTGCCCGCACAGTTTCCGCAGTATCTTTCGGGGTATCGGTGGGCGTACCCAGCCCCGTACCCTTGTCGTGCAGGATTGCAAGATGTAAAGTTGATCCGCGAAACGTTGGAGCAAGACAAGTTCACCGCCGCCAAGCCAGCCTCATCCCCCTGGAGTATTTCCCAAATGCACGCACGATATGAGCCGGGTTTACGAAGGTACCTTGATAGACACGCGGTCGAGCGATTTCGATCCCTCTTTCCTCGCCAGAGTATACGATGCGCCACTCACAATGACCTTCAAGGGTAAAGCGATCAAAGGTGAACCAAATGGGATACCTATGGTCGTCTGCTCTCGTTGGCGTGGTGGAGGTATAAGTCACTATGTTTCTTTGGGTGAACACAGTGAGCATTGACGACTCCGGCTTTCCAGGAACGCACTCCCCAGACGCGCTCCTTCCCTATTCTCTTCACTCTTACTGTTGGGGTTAACTGCACCCTCTCAATAGCACCGTCCATCAGAACTTCGAAGTTCCCCTCCACTTATCCGATCCTCTTCCACGCGAGCCACGGGGCTTAGCAACCATTGACAGGGGATGAGGCTCTCAGATTCGGTCACCGCTTGACAATCGCGTTACACATCCTTCTTTTCGCCAAAGCCCGGAATCAATCTTCGCATGGCCCTTGCGACCCGAGCCGATCATCACTCCCAGCAAAGGCTGATAGGGCAATGCACACGTGTATGATATACTTCTACAGTCAACCTCTTTGGAGCGTAGAAGAAACTCGGATAAGGGGAACTGTGGAAGCGCCGGCACGATGAATCCCGGTATGCGTAACGAAATACGGATATCCTAATGCCACTTCCTTGAGGGATGTATCGTCTTTCTGCGCCACTTTTAAAGAGTGGGTCTCCTTGGAGTATGGCTCTCGACTGCGAGATGGTTCATCGTCAATGTTTGGGACGACAGAACCGGTGACCACGATAAAGTGGCGCAAAAAAAACAATGTCTTAAGTCTGCTCCGAGTCAGAGGGCCGCGCTCGAAGGGTACATGCAGATCTGCAGCCCGAGTTCTTCGTGCTTGACCTGATACCCAGCGGTTAGGGTGGAACGAAGCGTGTTGGAAGATCTTATACCTAAGATCTGAAATGCAGCGACATAGTAGACGATGAGACCCTGTGAGGATTTGGCAAAAGGTGCCGGTGTACGATAAGCACACAAGATGAACCCACACTATGATGTAGAACAACTTGAATCAGCGACGAGCTACAAGATGTCGTGCTCCATAACGCTCTCTTTCCATCATCTTCCGCTGGACATTTTGCACGGTATATTTCACCATCTCGATATCCCAGACATCTTGCGAATTCGCAGGGTACGTGACATCTTTCGTCCAATTCAATTCGGCGTGCTTTGCGCCTGAGTACTAAAACCCACTCCGGCAGGTCTCTCGATACCTGAACGGGGTTACCCACCGCAGGGATGTATGGAGCGACGCCTATCGCAAAGCCAGCTTCATTCGCCCTCCCGGCCCATTCCTCTCACAATCCGCACACGACCTCGAACACGCACTCGTCCCTAGCTTTCGTGTTGACCAGAATCTCCGGCACGGCGGCGGTACTGCGCAGAGGGAAAAACCGACGCTCAAGCTACGAGAGATTCGGTATACGGGCGTGGACCTCCGTGTGAGCTTGGTCTTTGGGCGATTCCTGTTCATCGCTCTCAGCGAGGAAGTCCGTTGTTATGACTTGAACATCGATGCGTCGGATAGAAACTCGGGTGCGAGTATCATTTACAGATCGACGAGTAGAGCCCTGAAGTCATTTCGTTGTGTATCTGCCATCGACGTCGAAGGTCGTCCGTTTGCATGCGCGGTCTTGAGCGAGACAACGCGGACGGGTTATTCAGCGCAAGAGACGACACAAATGTGAGCTTCAAAATTCGACGCTCTTCAGAGCCCATACTGACGTCGTTACTAGTTCGATCTATTCGTTGAACGTGACGGAGCCATCTGAAGTGACGCTGGATCTTCTTCACCAGTTCGAGTACCGCGCGTTCGTCATCGACGCCGTCGACCTTGGTCCTCGTGTGATTGTTATCCAAGGACGGACTCGGACGGGTCCCGATATCGATGCTGGTCGGCGTCTCGTCGCCTTGGACGTGCACACACGCATGCAGCTCCTACTTCCTTCGTTTATCGATGCGGCGTGGGAGGCAACCGAGGTGAGGGGGTCCCTCCTTGTTCACGTCCGCCCAAAGTCTAACATCCAACGACAAATAGCTACCAGAATGGGAGGAAGTCGAGATCACCCCACCCACGAGCATTTCAACGTCGACGCACCTCCTCCTAGCCAGGTCCTTCTACACCCAATCCATCGGGTGGATCACGTTCCTCCAGGCATTCACACTTCCCCATCCAAACTCCCTCCCTCCCTCGACCCCTCTCCGTCCTTCACACCGCGGTATCATCCCCGGCATCAACGTACGCGACAGCGTACTCCTCCACGACGCCGTCCTTGACGGTCCCACGAAAGACGTCCTCATCACCGTCCGTGTGCACGCGTTCGAGCCCTCCCGTCCTCGTAGGCATCTTTCGAGATACGGCATCCTTCGCCTTGGCGGTACGTCTCGGGACGAGCTCGGCACCGTCGCGTTTAGGCTACTCGGTTCTCTCGGCGAGCTCTCCCGAACGCCGTTCTTGCACCCGTCTTTCAACGGCACCGGCCGCGCGTTTTACACTATCGAACCAGGGTTGTATGGGATCGTCGCAGCGTTCGAATACGACGTTCGCGGTGGTGGTGGTGAAAGTGGCGACGACGAGGAGCCCGAGGCCAAGGTGATAGAATACCCTTCCATCCTACGGTTTCCGACCCCACGCACGCTCTTGGACTATGATCCTTATTCAGGCCGAATATGTCTCCGATCTGCCATGGCAAAGTATAGCGTGATCGAAGTTTTGGATCTTGCCGTGTAAGAGTGTAATAGATAAATAAATAAAAGACGAATCCAAGAGAACAAGAAGAACAAGGGATGCCTAATGTCGAGGGGTATCTCTCCATGTGAGCTACGTAACACCACTAGCACGATGTCGCCTTTCCCACTCGCGATCATAACACAAACGACAAGGAAACAAGTACCACTGCCATCATCATATAACCATTCACATGCGTCTTGTGTGCCCCACCCGTCGAAGAACCTGACGATGTGCTGGTTCCAAATTCAAAAGGGTAAGATCCGCACAAAAGCACGTCAGCCAGAAAGTTCTCCGTAGGCGTGCACGTTCACTCACGAAGTTGGCAACACGAGCACAGCCGAGCCCATACTGTCCAGCGTAAAACCAGACGACGTCATCGCGCTCCCAGTCGAGAACACGGATGATGCGCCGCCGCCGTTGACGCCCACGTCGGTCCAGCTGACGGCTTGAGAGACGTAATACATGTTAGTGGCCATGACGAGCGTTTGGTTCGAGGTACTCCATACGGCGACGTCGACACCGCCGACGACGTAGTTGGTCCGGACGGCCGTCGCGTTGAAGAGGAAGGGTGTAATCCTGGGGAGGGCGAGCGCAAAGGCGGACGCGTTGCCTTTGATATCCACCGGCGTGGGGTCTGACCAGGAGATAGCCCCGAGGGAGCCGTGGTTGATACCCAACAGGGTGATCACGACCCATTCTTGGCCAGTCGGTGCCCGTAGCCAGTAGTTACTAGGAACGTGGCGTCGAGGACTCGGTTATCAGCATGTATGCGCGACGAGGGGTGATACTCACTCTCCGGCAGCACCACCGAACGCCTGGGGTACGCTCCAAACCGCCTTGGTGCGTTCCCATCCCACTACTTCCATTCGATTCAAGAAACTTGTCACACGGTCGGTGACGTCGGTGAAGGAGCCAATCCCACTGTTTGCAGCAACTGGGATGGAGGAAGCATTCGCGGGTGGGACAGCATCGTTGAGGCCAGCGGCGATAGGCGAGCAATTGTCGCAACCACAGTCGCCAAATGTTGGCGTGCACGGGGTGTTGAACATGAGGGAGGTATTTACGTTGGCGCCAATGATATACACATCCTGCATGATGATATCAGTTCCAGCAGCATACGACGTGAAGTAATAGTCTTGGCAGTTGAGCACGAGGGAGACAGGATGATAGCCATCGAGATTGTAGATGAGATCGTATGTGGTAGATGTGGCATTGAGCGGATCTGACGACCCATCAGGTTCGTCACCGGTGTACCAGAGCAAGAGGTTGGTCCAGTTCTTGAACGAATTCACTTGCGCGGTGACATTGGCCGCATCCTGGTAAATGTAGCGCATGTCGAACATGATGTACATCCCGTTTTGCTGTACTCGACTAAACACCTCGTTCACGCTTGTCGTGCTCGGGGTGGTTTCGAATAATGGGTGTACCTGACCTATTTGTCAGCGATGATCAGCGAGACGAGATTCAATACACACGACCGTGAACCTTGGCGGTAAGAATGAGATACTGTGAGGTAAAGAAATGGAGAAAGCACGCTCACCCTTGAGCTGCCAGCTCGTCGATGAGAGTGAGATTGTTGGCCAAGTATTGGAACTCGGTGTAAAAGCCAATCGGGAATACAGGCTGATAACTGCCCTGCCCATTCGCAGGCTTTGCCAACAATGCGCCAGTCCTGAGGTCCATCTTCGTAACGCCGCTGTTGTTCGGATCGGGCATGTAATACAACGCAGAGCTTGTGGTAAAGGTGGACGATGAAGAACCGCCTGAGTAGGTGGCCTCGCAAGAAAGGTTGTAGGGGGTAGTTTGAGGTGTCAGTTTCCCGAGACTAAACGAGATCTCATACGCAGTCGCATTCAGGGGAACAGCGCCGCTCGCAAGTACATTGCCACCAGTACTAATGGTTACGCTGAGCGTTCCAGCGTTGGTCAGGGAACCAGAAGGAATGTTAATGGCCTCGGCGCCTTCGATATTGGAGTAGACCACAGGGGAGTCAATTAGGATGGCTGCGGACGAGCTTGCATCTTCGGGCAAGTAAGGCTTGGTAGCAGGTGCACATCTGAAAGCCAATAGAGGGCTTTGAGATGAGGTAGGGGTGGAGAATGCTCCACCAGGAGGCGGTGCCTGGGCTTGAGGCATTTGGCTTGGATTGTAATATTTGCCACACCTGAGACACTTGTCATCAATATCCGATATCAGTTTAGAATGTACCACAACGACCCACCATGTCTGAGCCTGACCTGCAGGGATGAGAAAACATGTGGCGAGAACTACGGAGAGGGACAAGGAGCGCATCACTGAGGTGGTGGACGTCTGGAACTAGAAGCGTTGATACAAGAACGGTGATTCACAAGTATCCCACAGAATAAAGATACGAACGTACCATCTTTGTCAGTGCGAGGTCGGCGAATTCCCAAATTTGCGAACTGAGAGATCATGCGGTATGGTAAGCAAAGGTTGTGAGGCTATACAGTTGACATAGAGGGCACGCATGACGACCTTTGCATGGCCGTCAGCGTATGCTAGGCCAGCCTCCCCGCATTGCTTTCGGTGCGAAATAAACATTTCACCTGGGTTAAGAACCCCCGATTCCTCGCAGAACTGGGATGGTGCTAGAACAGGAAGCTGATTAAAATGGATGCAAAGTTCGGGGCCCAGGCTGACGTACTTTGCAAGCAAGACACTCAGAGGTGCTTCAATCCGTCAGACCGCAAAGGAAAGCAGACGAAAGAGAGAAGTATAAAAGAGTGTGTGGATTTCTGAGCAAGAACCACGGCCGTGTAAGCCAGTACAGGAAATATCAGTGACGGCGTCTACTAACAAAGTCATCACCGTATGTCAAATTATATAGTAACCCCGCACAACATGTGCTCATAGGAACAAATTCCCACGGTCCATATCAGGGTCATTCGAGGGTGTGTTTGCTACAGCCTGAGCTTGGCTACAGCTTAAAAACATTTAACTTAATGAAGGCGGTGGAACGATTGATACAATGTGCCATTAGACACAGGCTATTGTCAATGTACGATGATGAGCAAGGTCAAAGAGCATTGGATGAGCTAGCAAAAAGTCCGTCCCAACAGCATGTGTCATGCGCGTGTCTCCAGCGACACACGCCGAAAGATGTCAAGGCTGTCACTGGTCGTCTGGAAGAAATCCATCAAACTCAGCCCAAAGCCACGTGTCATTCAGACATCGAGACGAAACCATAACGGAATCATCTTCCACATCCGCTCTCTCTCCTTCTTCGCCCATGTCTCCAACGTCTTTGCACATGCCTGACATTCAGCCTGCTCCAAACTTCGACGCGAGCCTCCCAAACGGTCGGTACCTAGAGGTTGACTCAGATCGTACAAAGGTTGTCCGAGCTCCTCCGCGACGTAGAGGGGATCCCTGCATCCACGTTGGTAGTCAAAGAGATAGTGTTGCGTGGCGAGCGTCACGAGCTCTGAGAAATCACGTTTACAGGTCTTGTGGGTGTGTCCATGCGAGTACGAATGGTTGTGATGCGTAAAGGTGTTTGCCGGACCGGCCATTAATGTGCGAGCATGGGATCCGAGCGATTGAATCAACGTTGTGATGGCATGTTGAGAAGCTTCCTTGCCGAGGGATAACCGCTGCATGTCTATCGGCGACAGCAGGGACTGCCATGCACCCTTCTCGAACGGTTCACCATAGTTGAATATTTGCGAGAAGCTGTATCGGGAGAGGTCATAGAAAGCAGAGGGCAACAAGGATGGTGCGTTGACCTCGCGTGCAATATTGATCACAGCCTGCGAGAGCAGCTTGAGGTTCAGAAGTCACAAATTACGTCCGACTTACGATTGGTGATGGGTATATGCTCTCCGATCTGGCTTGGAATTCAAAAGAGCGAGACATGTCCTCGCGGGCATCCCAACCTTTGAGCGTCGCTGGCCAAGCGACAGAGAGGTGGTTGAGGGCTTTCTCGCGCAGCGAATCCACCACGTACTTGGTGGCCAGGCGTAAGATTCCGGAAACGACTTGAAAGTCGGCAGGGTCGTTGTTTCCAAAGCTCCTTGAGCATAAGAATGATGAGCGAAGGAAGGGATTGAGTGTGACGGTACAACTCACGGACCGTCTACCAACGCCGTGAGCAGGTTGGCAACGTCTTCGGGTGCGTCATGGAGGCGGAGCACCGGACAGCCTTCGATATCTCCTGAAGAGTGCACGGACAACGACTTGGTATCCGGCTCAGGCTGAGGCAGCGTGAACAGGTCGTGAAAGAAACCAGAGTGCCGAGAAAGCAAGGATTTGTGTACACGAAAGAGCGTGTTCTCAGCTTGAAGGACAATCTACAACACGATGTTGGTGTGATTCCCCGCGTCACAGGAGAGCGGGCTCTCACAGATCCATCCGAGAACCATAAGTCTGGATGTCTGACCAACGGGCTTGCGCCCTCAATGCACTCTGGGTCGCCAGTGTCTTCTCGGATCACGGAGGTCGCAAGAGGTTTCTTGTCGTCGACAGACTCTGAGCGGCCACGCCTGTGGAAGGGGTGCAGAGGCGGAGGGCTTCTGGGGGGTGTCCCATAAGCACCGATGGGGAGGGGATAGTAGCTGTTGTTCACGGGGAGCCACGACATGAGTCTCAATCCGAAAGACTAACGCCCAGCGATGTGCTACCGAACTACGACGAAGCACAGCCATACTAAATGAGATTAGATTATACATAATACATGATTTAAAAACCGAAACAAGTCCTCACTACTCGAGTGGCCTTTGACTTGATTTCCGCAGTCATAACTCTGACATCAAGAGCCACCTTCAATTACTTAGATTTCGCCTTACTCTTGTCCGCAGTGTCTGCAAGTGCTGTTGCTAAGCAAGACGTCGAGCTATGATTCGTGAGAAAGAGCATATCGGTTAATACACCAGAACAGCTTCTTGTCGATCCAGGGCTGCCAATCCAAACCAGAGACACTTTCCATCTCACCCAAGGAGTCACATAAAACCACTACTACATAATAATACACCCCGTCTTCGTAGGCACGACTACATCGGTAGCCGCTAAAAACACGTCGCCAATTCCGGACTTCAAGAGCCAAGAGCCATGCTGTTTGAGCCGTGCCAGTAAATTTATATGCCATTTGAGGCTTGGTGAAAAAACGTACCGCTGCAAACCAGCATAGTCACCGTTCCAGAGATCGGCGTCACCAGGGTTCGGGCCCGAGTCAGCGTACTGCCAGAAGGAAGTGTATCCCCATCCTGCAGGAAGGGTACCAATGGTAGAGGACCAATCCGCAATCCACAGCGGGTTGTTAGCGGCAAAGCCCGCATTGTTGCCGGTACAAGTAACCCACCAGTCAGTTGTGGTATAGATGACTACAGCAGTTGTGTTAATAAGCCATGATGCGTATCAGCCAGGGGGTGGATCACCTGGATAACTAGAAAAAAAAATAACATAGTCAGATCAGTTACTTATAATAGATGTGAAATTTCGTTACCGGCCCGTGGAAGCTTCGTATGTGTCTGAGAAATCCTGGAGCCACGAGACCATCTCGGAAGCCGTCAGGTCATAGCACTCGGCACCGTTAGGGTTATCTATCTGGGGATCAGCTCTTATCACCCATGGAGGTAGGGGTGACTGACACTCGATGTCAAGCGCTCCAGGAAGGGTAATCCCATCCGCAGACCAGCCACCTAGCAGAGAATTAGTCAATGACACAACATGCAGGGGCTTTCTCACCTCCGTGCTCCAGGAAGTACGTAGCTTGAGTAGCACCCGTGGATTCATCTGGGTGTGCAAAATGGTAGGGTCCGCGGATGAGGCCAGCGTTCGTGGCACCAATGTATTGAGAGCTGAAAGTGGACGAGACGTAGGCTGAAAACGGCGGTGTAACTCAGCACATGGACAAGAGAGGCAAATTATATGGCCGAACATGTCCCCTCCGTAGCCTTGATGTATACGAACTGGATGCCATTATTGACGACAGTGGTCCAATCGATGTTGGTCTGATAGTCAGAGACATCAATACCCAGAGGATCGGAACGTTTGATCGGAGTTGCCCGAGCAACAGCTAGAGCCAAAGTGAGTAAAGCGAAAGACTTCATTACGGAGGGAACTGCGAAGTGGTTCGGACACGAAGCAGAATGAGCTGACTTCGCGTGTCTTTTATAGGACAGGACCGCTAGGATCGTCAAGGTCACAAGGAGTTATATCAATTTGTGTACTTGTTTACCAATTTTCCGTTCATGATCACACAGTATGGCGAAACCACTCGGATCATATAGTTTGAATAGATTTCATGAGAACAGTGGCATTCGTCAATCCCGAGGAAGAGTACATGGAAGTATCACCTCCGGGGTGGCAGTTCCACTGGGTGTCGGCCAGGAAGGCACCGACATCACTGTTGTCTATAGAAAGGACCGCATGTCGACGTTGACCAGTATGGTTCAACAACACTCACTTGGTGCAATGGGGATGGCACGAAGCTTGGACTTTTTTTTGGTGAGGCACATGTTCTCCTAGACCATTCGACAACCACATGGTTAGTATAGGTGAGAGTACCCCGTGGCAGCTGGATAACTATACATTAATATTGTTGACGTGTACAGTCGTCAAAATGCTGGATCTGCGCAGGGAAATCATCACTGGTGACTCATGATTCTCGGAACCAAATCGATGCGAGATTTCCCGTGCAGCCCTAATTTAACCAGATTCCTGTAAAGTTGGTGATCGATGACCGGGAATATACCAAGCAGTCTTTTATTGCTAGCAGGAGGAGGTCATTCTGGAGCTGTGTTGGGTGAGCGGGTCCTCGGTAATATTGAATATTGAAGTAACACATAGCTAACTCAGGCTGTGGTTGCAAGTTGGAGTTTAACAGCGGAACCCATGACGGAAATTTTTGGAACCCCGCCAAAATTTGTATAGGATCGTCAGCGCAATCTCATCTGTTTCCTCTTCCTTGTTCTCCCTCCTGGCACGACCTCGAAAATGGATGTGAGTACAGTCTGTGTTTGATCGCTTGCTCTTGATGTACTAATCTGCAATGTATAGCCCAATTTCGTGCAGGGACTACACAATCTCTTGGTGCAGTTCACCTCCAATGACACCGCCCAACTCAAGGCTGTAAGATCGTTCGATCAAACGCGTTTTTCACCCCAGTATTCACACTACTCAATCGTAGGCTACAGCTCAGTTGAATACCGAGTACTACAAAAATCCCACATGCATATCTGCCCTCGTCCAAATACTTGCCAGCTCTCCTGAATTTGCCGTGAGTTCTTGTCGATCGCCAATGTGGATATCAGGATTAACGACGATCTCGCGTCAAGGTTCGCCAACTGGCAGCAGTCGAACTACGCAAGCGGGTCCGACAAAAAAGTGGCGATCTCTGGGTCCAGCTCCCCCAGGACTCGCGTGAGCAGATCAAGAGTGAATTACCAAAACTCATTCTCGCCGAGCCAAAGTACGTGCTCATTTATCGCAGTTGCATGCTCGTTTTTAACGTGTCTACTTTACAGTAAGCTTGTCCGTCACTCGGCTGCTCGTGTTATCGCATCCATCGCATCTGTCGAACTCAAGGAAGGGACATGGCCCCAGCTTCTCTCATGGCTCAACGAGGCATGTTCTTCTCCGCAAGTTGCGCAGCGCGAAGTTGGCGTATACATTCTGTTCACCGTACTGGAAACCGTCCTCGAAGGGTTCCAGGATTCTACTCAAAACTTCTTCAAATTATTCCAGGTTCTCATTTCCGATCCTGAAAGCATGGAAGTACGAGTGACGACAGTTCGGTGCGCGTTTAAAGATAAGATATCCGGACAACATTGACGTAACCCATCAGTTCACTGGGTGTACTTGCACAATACATCGACGCGGATGACAAGTCCGATGTTGTAAGTCGATAACATTTGATCTCTAGCGCGTCATTCGAATCACCTTTCCCAGAAAATTTTCCAAAACTTCCTCCCTGCTATGATTCAAGTTGTACAACAAGCACTAGAAGCAGGAGACGAAGCTTCAGCACGGCAGTTATTCGATGTCTTCGAGACATTATTGATTCTCGTAAATCATCCACCAGTCTAACCGATCACTTACTGATCAGCACTGAAACTCAGGAAATCCCGCTTTTAGGACCCCACACCGAGGCTCTTGCTTCATTCCTACTCCTTTGCGGCGCCAACAGAAATCTTGACGCTGGACTTCGTATCTTCCCTCTGAATGCTCTGAACTGGACCGTGCAATAGTAAGTCCGTTATCTTTTGTATCGATCCGACTTACCCACTCTCACCTAAGCAAAAAGACGAAGATTCAAAGCCAAAATTTGGCAGGCAAGATTTTGGAGGGTCTCATGCCGATCACCACCGAACCTGAACCAGAAGACAGCGACGACGATGCACCATGTCGAGTAAGTCCGTCACCATTAGGTGTATTATATCCTGATGGCTCTGTAGTCTGCGTTGCGCATCATCGACGGGTTAGCGACGAATCTCCCTCCTACCCAGGTCTTCCCCGCCCTCCGCACTCTGATCCAGCAGTACTTCTCATCACCCGATCCGAATAACCGTCGCGGTGCCATCCTCGCCCTCGGTGTAGTCGTTGAGGGTTGCAGTGAATTCATGACTCCCATTATGAACCAAGTCTGGCCCATCATCGAGGCTGGTCTCCAGGACGTCGATCCTTCAGTAAGGAAGGCTACCTGCATCGCTGTCAGCTGCTTGTGCGAGTGGCTGGAGGATGAGTGCTCGGCCAAGCATGCCACGCTCATTCCTGTGAGTTATTCTGCCTCTCATTCTCCATCGTGTGGTTGAAAGCCTTTCTTAGGCTATCATGAGCTTGGTCCACGACCCAGCAACTCAACGCTCTGCCTGCACCGCCCTTGATGCTCTTCTCGAGATATTGCAAGATGTTATTGACCAGTATATCAACCTGATTATGGAGCAGCTCTCAAACCTCTTAGAAACGGCCCCCATTACCGTCAAATCTGTCGTCACTGGTGCCATTGGCAGTGCCGCTCATGCTTCGAAAGAGAAGTTCTTGCCATACTTCCAGCCGACTATGAACCGCCTCCAACACTTCCTCGTCCTTACTGGGGAAGGTGAAGAGAGTGAACTGCGTGGTATTGCCATGGATGCAGTTGGCACGTTCGCCGAAGCCGTTGGCACCGACGCATTCCGTCCATACTTTGCTGACATGATGAAGCAAGCATTCCAAGGACTTGAGATGGGTAGCCCGCGTTTGAGAGAATGTAGTTTCCTGTTCTTCTCGGTGATGGCCCGAGTCTTTGGCGAGGAGTTCGCGCCTTACCTTCCAAGTGTGGTTCCTCCCCTTTTGGTCAGTTGTCGTTTGGCCGAGCATGGTGAAGAAACTCAGGTTACCCGTGAGTCACGTGCATTGCTTGGAACTGTTACTCACACTTCACTCTCTGCACTGCAGTTTCTGAAGAGGTAGCTGCTGCATTCGCATCCGGCGCTTCTCCCTCTAGTGCGATAGCAGTTCTTGATACTGATGCAGATGGAAGCATCGAGGCGGAGATGGAAGACGTCGACGTCGGCAAGATGCTTGAGGTCAACAGTGCCATTGCTGTCGAGAAGGAAATCGCCGCAGATACGATCGGCGCATTGTTCCTTGCGACCCGCAATCACTTCTTCCCCTACGTCGAGCAATGCGTCATCGAGCTCGTTTCCCTCCTCGCGCACTACTACGAAGGCATTCGCAAGTCAGCTACGGAATCATTGCTTGAGTTGGTCAGGGTTTTCTACGAACTTAGTGACCCTCAGGAGTGGCAAGCTGGTGCTACTGTGGTAAGCGAACAGCTTGAAACTTCGGCTCGCGTGCCTGATGTTTGCATGCAAGACCGTGCCTCTACAACCCGTTGTCAAAGAGCTAGTCGGCCACTGCCTCCCCCCTCTGCTTGACATGTATGAATCCGAGGATAACAAGTAAGGAACTGACACGACGGACTTTCATCGTTGCTCACGTCCATTAGGAGTGTGGTGGCGTCGCTTTGCATCGGTCTTGCGGAGACGATCAACAAGTTGGGGCCTGCGTTCACCGAGAACAGTATGTATGCTCGCAACGTCCTCCGTTACTTAAGCTAAAATCATCTTAGACGTCGAGCAAATCTGCAATATCGCTATACAAGTTTTGAGCCAAAAAGCTCTCTGTCAGCAAGACCCAGATCAGGATGAGAATGAAGAGGCACCAGAAGATCAGGCCGAATACGACTCGGTTCTCGTCTCTTCGGCGGGAGATCTTGTTGCAGGATTGTCAAATGCACTCGGGTCCGACTTTGCCCAGGCCTTCGGAACGTTCTTCCCTCTGATTGCAAAGTATTACGTGAGTAATGCAGCTACGCACTTTCGAACGAACCCCTGATGTTTGGCAACGCAGGGAAAGAACCGATCTTTGAGCGACAGGTCGTCTGCCATTGGATGCTTAGCAGAAATCATTGCCGGGATTAAGAGTGCCGTCACTTCTCACACCGAGCCCCTGTTGGAACTCTTTTACAAGGCTCTCGGTGATAGTGATGCAGAAGTCCAGAGCAACGCATGTTTCGCTGTTGGTCTCTTGGTGGAACACTCCGCGGTCGACCTTACCCCACAATATCTTCCTCTCCTCGCCGCCCTTCGCCCCCTCTTCGACGTTACTCCCGATGCACATCGCTCCCGGCTGAATGCCAAGGACAATGCAGTAGGCGCTGTCGCACGACTTATCTACCGCAACTATGCCGCTGTGCCTCTCGACCAAGTTCTTCCGGTCTTTGTAGCGTCCCTTCCGTTAAAAGAGGACTATATCGAGAACCGACCCGTCTTCCGCGCCCTCTTCCACCTCTTCCGGAATGCTCCTCAGACGCTTGGCCCACATCTGGATACCTTACTTCTTGTGTTCGGCCACGTTCTTGATCCAAGTGGCCCAGATCAGATCGGTGATGAGGGACGGGCTGAGTTGATCCAACTCGTCAGTTTCTTGAACACCCAAGAGCCAGCTAAGGTACAAGCAGCAGGTTTGACGGCTTACCTTTAGGGAATGTAGACGTTTCCCCTTCCCCTTCCATTTTCTACAATTCATTCCAAGACTTCGTCACAAGTTCAATGTCCTGCCTTTACCCATCATTTAGATCACATTTGATGATGCATTCGCGCTTTCAGAATTGCTGGCTCTTGGTGTTTTTACAATATTCGGTTTACTATATGTGTGCACGTGACTGTTTTCTGAGACGCGTTCCGATGTTCAACCAATTGCATTTCTTTTCCCATTTCCACGCCGTCGTTGAGTACCTCCCCACCGGATAATTTTGAAGTCGAGCTCGCTGGCCGACTCGTTCTCCAACGTGCGTCGTCGTCGCCCCTTACGACTCCCATCACTATGCTTGCCATTCTTTTCACCCTCTTCACCGCAGTCACTGTGGTTTTGGCTAATGTTTCTCTCGATAACCCCCTGGACGGTCAATTTCCGTTAATCGCACGCACTGATCAAAATTACACATGGACCATGAGCTCGGAGACGTTTTCCACCGACTTGGACAAATCGCTGGATTATTCTGCGTTCGGACTTCCTGCCTGGCTCAACTTTGACAACCGCACGATGACGTTTCACGGTATCCCCGCTGCTACAGACGAAGGCCGACCGCCCATCACGGTGACTGCGAGCGACACGGAATCGACCGCATCGTCGAGTTTTATTCTTTGTGTGACGCCGTATCCTGCGCCGACGGTTCAGGTATCGATCAGTCAACAGTTTTATGCGGGAAATCCGTCCTTGTCGTCTGTTTTCTTTCTTTCGCCGGGATCTGCACTCGCCACGGACGAGCCGACGTTGAGAGTACCCGCGGAATGGTCTTTTAGCGTTGGTCTCGACGGGAACACGTTTGTCGCCGAGAACAATTTGTACTATGGTGCGCTACAGTCGGACGGAACGCCGTTGCCGTCTTGGATCACGTTTGACCCTTCGACGGTGACGTTTAACGGTGTTGCTCCCAACGACGAGGCTATCTCGACACCCCTCACGCTAGAAATTGAAGTCTATGGTGCTGATCAAGAGGGATATTCCGCCGCGTCGGTCCGGTTCAATCTGGTCGTTGCGTCTCATGAGTTATCTGCGTTTTCGACGTTACCGACGGTCAACGTCACGGCGGGTACGACGTTCAATGTTACGATGTCCTCGGCGGCGGATTTCAGTGGTGTGTTGGTCGACGGGCAAGCGTTGCAACCAGCGAATGTATCCGTGTTGTCGGTCGACGTGTCATCGTACAAGAATTGGCTCAAGTACGATCCAGAAAGCAAGACGCTGTTTGGTGCTCCTCCAAGCAACTTTACAGCCGCGGATGGTAAACCGACTTTACCGGTCACGCTGACGTCGAACTTCAACCAAACCCTGTATACGAGCGTCGCCCTGGACATCGTCGCGTCCTACTTTTTGCAATCGGACTTGGGTACTATTCAAGCGGACCCGGGGCAAGCGGTGCAATTCAATCTCGCCAAGTATTTCGCCAATGCGTCGGCGCAGCACAGCGATGCGAACTTGAGCGCGTCTTATGTCCCTTCGAGCGCAAGCGCGTTTCTAAACTTCAACCCGGTCACGGCGCAACTCACAGGTCAGATCCCCGTGGATTCTGATACACCTAGAATAGGTGTCACGTTCGTCGCGTATTCGCATATCACGCACTCGACGTCACACGCGACGCTTTCCGTGGAATCGCCCGAGTTGGAGAGTGTCAAGGGGAGTGGGACGGGTGGGGTGGGTGCACAATCGAAACCCCAGGTTACGTTGATCGTGTCGCTCGTGTTTGGTATCATTGGTGGTGTTTTCTTTCTTGGTTTTGCATTGGCGTTGTTCAGGCGATGTGCCCGTGTCAAGGACTCTGCGATTCTTGGCGAAGAAGGCACGCGAGCGTGGACCGAGGAAGAGAAACGATGGTACGGGATCGGGATCGAGGTGCGCGAACGAAATCACGAGCGCGGGTATGGATGGAGTAACCAAGCAGATACGAGCGCGACATCGGAGAAGGGGAGTCTCGAAACGCAAGCCAAAGAGGGTTCGTTTGACCCGGGATATTATCCGCAGACCCGTTCCTACGATCATCTTGGGCTGGGACTGCGACGGGTTTCGCCACACGGACCGACGACGCCGTCGACAGTGCAAGCGTCGTGTGCAGATGGTGTTATGAAGAAGGCCGAGTTTTTTGGTAGGATCAAGAATACGGCGCGGAATGTGAGCGACAAGTACAAGCGTCGGAGCCCCCCTGCACGGCCGAACATTAGTCACCCGGTCCCGTTGGTCCGGCGAGGCGGCATGGAGGGGATGCCGATCGAAGGGCAGTATGTGGAGATTGTCAAGTCGCCGCCGCATGCGGAGAGTGCGACTTCGATCCGTGACGACCACCTTACGGACAGGAGAGCGAGTACGGTGGTCAGCTTTACCACGTCACCGTCGAACTCGACAGGAGAGAGATCGATCCCGAGGAGGAGGGCGGATTTCGCGCCTCCGAATTCGCCACGAGGTCCGCGAGCACCGGCTCCGGCGGCCGTGAGGGAAACTGCTCGACGAAGGTGAGCTATAGTGTCATCTATGGGTTCTAGTTTGACCACCGTTTTATTGTGTAGCCTCGTGAGGGAAAGTTTACAGAGCACGAGTGCTGTCTCGGCAGATTCACACCCTGATTCCTTGCGCCCCGGTGAGGAGCGGCCTCGTCTGAAACAATTCACACATGCAGCACGCGTTCCACCGCCACGGTCACCCTCGAGCAACGTTGTTGAACCAGAATTGTCCTCGGGAACGAGGAGGATTGCGAGTCAGACGGCACAAGTGTACAAGGAAAGTCAAGAAGGGCGTCACACGAGTATTGACGAACTACGTATCGGCATGCACTACGTTCGCACACTCGGGGAAGGCCCCTCGAACGTGCGTTCCGTGTCGGACAAGTCGTTCTCATCGTTGGAGTCTTCTCAGCCAGGCCACGGTGCGACGTCTAGTGGTACCAAGGCAAGCGCGAGCCTACGGTTTCTGGTGCGCGCGGGCGAAAAGTTCAAGTTTAGGGTGCCGATGCAGCATTCGAGTAATCAGTATCGGAGGCTGGAGGCGAGGCTGATTTCGGGGCGTGCGTTGCCGTCGTTTATACAGGCGGAGTTGAAAGGGTTTGGAGGCAAGGGTGACGAAAAGAAGGCGATTGAATTCTATGGTGTTCCTGGGGAAGGTGATATTGGTGAGTTGCACGTGGGTGTATTCAATGTAGAGGGTGGAGAATGTTTGGCACGCGTGGTGGTTGAGGTGGTTGCGAGGGGTAAAAAGACCCCACCCATGACAGGCTGAGCGGGTCTCCCCTGTTATCGTTTGTACTTATCGTGATCTGACGTGGTCGGAAGAAAAGGTAATGGACTACTAGAAGATGTACTCCGTTGTTTGCATGCATTCGTTTTTGTACGTATAGAGCATCTATGTAAGTAACACTCTTGGTCGATCTGGACTCGTTGGATTTAGGACTGGGCCTCGAGGCAAACTTAATCAGTTGGCCGCGTCAAAAATAAGTTCCGGTTGACAGCAAGAAAATCGGACTGAATACTACAGTACACGAGTGGCGAAGGTGTGTAATTACATGGCCGAGACGTCGGCTAGAGATGGCAAATGGTTTCGAAGATGACGTTGCTACAATAACGTGCACGAGGTTCACTTTGACGCGTCTGTGTTTGGATACGGATCGATTAGTCGACTGGGCGATAGGGCATGAATAGACCGCTCACGATAATCTAGAAAGGGGAAGATCGCGTGGGGGTTTCCGTTGCTTCATGATTTCCAGATAAGAATGGCCAGAGCCCCAATGTAAAAATATATAAAGTGTTTGGTTTCTGGTACGAGGGTTTCAGTTGGGCATGGGGTGGGTGGAAGAAAGGGTTGTTACCATGGGTGACGTAGCTCCCAAAGTTCTTTCCAACGACGACGTGCCAGGTGGCACCGTGGCGTTTGTCGAACTCTTTCTTGATCTGGGCGGCGATGTCTTTCTCGATGCTGTATTTTTCGAGGGCGGCGGATGCCACATCGATGCTCTCCTGCTGCATCTCCTCAGCCATGTCGACGTTTTTGATGATGGCTTTTGGGCCGCCGATGCCGCCGTTCTCCCTGGGGGAAGAGCCGGTGTCGGTGGAGGAGGTTGCGGGTGCAGCGTCAGTCATGACTGTGGAAGAGGAAGAGGTGAATGGGGACGATCTGAGACGGATTCTGGGTTAAATACGTGGCCGGGGTGACTTGCCTTGTGGCTTTGGCGAGGGAACTGGCGTTGCGCGCGTGGATGGAGTGGGAAGGTGGTCGGTCTTGGTCAAGGTGTGTTTTGAACGGAAACACGTGGTTGACTCGAACACATGCTACACTCGACGCCGTCCAGATGCGAACTCGTTGGCACGTTCCAGCTCATGTTCGCTTCCCTTTTTTATTTTTTCTTTACAAGTTTCATTGCAATATCGTTAATATGAATCAGCACGCCTTCCTCTCTCTCGCCGCATCGCGCACTCGAGGCGAATCAGCCAACACCCTGTTCCCACTCGGCCGTGGCGCGCGTCGTTCTTGAACCACGCTCGTTCTATCCGATTGGCTCGGCCCACGTCTCGTCCCACCAAACGTGTTCTGTTGATGGTTGCGCATGCGTACACAAGGTTTCGTCTTTACGAATCATGTCGTGGTCACTCATGCAGAGAATCCTCGCACCAAGGCCGGGAATGCCAGCGCGGAGGTGCGTGGTCAGGGTCAGCTCGAGTCGCCGTCGGTGAGTGCGGGTGTCGTGCCCACGGCCTTTGAAAGAGTCGCCATCACGGTGTTCAGATACGAGATCTCTCACGTAGAGTTGAGGGGCTTGGATGGTTCTCCCCACTCGACGCTCTTCCGGCTTGTAGCCACTCTCAATCAATCCGTCTTCATCCTGCGCTGCGGAGCTTGGATTTCGGACTCATATCGATACGGAGAGGGAATCAGAAACCCTATTATAATTGGGGTCGCCGTTTGGGTGTCACGGTAATGACTGCGTGGTTGAGGGATGTTTCGAGTGACTGAGCCAACGCACGTATAACATGGACTGATGGCTATTTCGCCCAGATGTCCATGTGACCATAACTGCATCCTTATCACCGTTGCTTGAATTAGTGACGAGCTTGGGATTCTTGCATCCGATCGGGCCGTGTATGCCGTATCTCACTAGCACTTGTGGCACTGGGACATTCTCAAGTGTGTTCGTCTTATCTCTATCCAGATGCGTTCCACTGATAGGAAGCTCTGCGCTCTGTTCTCGCGAATGGCTGCACCAACGACCAGTCAGGCGGACCATCAAACACCCCTAGTCGACAAGGCTCCGCCCCACGACGATTCCGCGGTGTCGGCGGCTAAGATTGATTGCGAGCGAGGTGCCGTTGACCAAGAGTTTTTACCCAAGTTCTCGCAGAAAACTACGAGATGCTCCAGGTTGCTGAGCTTCGCGGGCTTCTTGTGGTTTGCCCTCCTGTTGCACCGCTTCTGGCCTGCTGCAGTACTCCGTGGCGTACTTCACGGATGCGACCGCGGAAGCGTCGTTGGTCTTGACGATCTCTGCCCTCAGGTCGAGGCGCTCACTCCTCCGGGATATGAAGCTTTGTTGGGAAGCATTGACGAAGAGTTCAGCACAAGTGAATTCAAGCTCAAAGCGTACGAGTCGTTGGGCGGGGCTGTCCGTATTCCGTGAGTCTCTTTTTTCTCTTCTCTCTGCGGTGCTGATTGCGAGTGTGTGCATACTAGCACGGAATCTTACGATGACCTCGGACTTCCGTCCGAAGACCCTCGGTGGGAAATTGAGACCAAGTTCCATGAATATCTCGAATCACGTTTCCCGAAGGTGTGAGTGCATTACAAGATCAGCCCGGTACACTTGACAGGTACTCTTTCAGTCATGCGAACCTCAAACGCACCAAAGTGAACACCTATGCCTTGGTGTTCGAGTGGAAGGGAACCGAAAATGTCAAGCCTCTATTGCTTGCTGCTCATATGGACGTCGTCCCGGTCAATCCGGCGACATACCAAGACTGGATCAACCCCCCGTATTCCGGATATTATGACGGGCAATGGATCTGGGGAAGGGGGAGCTGTGATGATAAACCAGGTGTCATCGGAAGTTTGTGAGTTACAGTTACAAGGTTGTTTGTTGTGCGGCGACTTGATGGTGACTTGCAAGAACTGCCATTGAAACTCTGCTGGAGCGTGGATTCGTACCGTCTCGTACGATCCTCTTAGCATTTGGTATTGATGAAGAGCGTGGGGGCCACACGGTGCGTACGTTCTCCCACTTGGAAGCTTCAAGGTTATTTTTGTGCTCAAATCGTTGTAGGGCGCGGGTGCGATGGCGCAATATCTTCTGGAAACATATGGCCCTGATTCGTTAGCCATGATTGTCGACGAAGGGGGTACGTTTCAAACTCATGTCGCCAAGAGCCTGACTCACACATGGACACTGGACAACAGGAGGATATGATGACCTGAATGGGACGGTATTTGCCACGCCGTCGGTTGCCGAGAAAGGATACATGGACATTCGTATGGATGTGTTAACTCCTGGTGGGCACTCCAGCAGGCCCCCGAAACATACTGTAAGAAACCACGTGTCTTTTTTGCCTTCTATTCATAACTTAGATACGAACCCATAGGGAATCGGTATCTTGGCTGATCTCATCACCGAACTAGAGGCTCATCCACACGAACCTGAGTTGGTTCGGGGAAGGACATACTACCAAGGTTTGGAATGTCGCGCAAAATACGAGGCAGGCTTCCCAGCGTCGTTGAAAAAGCTTGTGCGGCAGTCACAGACAAGCGATGAGAAGTTGCGGGAACTTGGGGATCGCCTCATTGACTTTGATCCCATGTTCTACGCCGTGTCAGGGACAACCCAGGCAATCGGTGCGCTTCGATTGACATGTGTCATCTTTTTCACTGATTTCCTGTGGTAGATCTTGTCGGTGGAGGTGTAAAAGTAAACGCCCTTCCCGAGGCTGTATGGGCTGTCGCAAACCACCGCGTTGCTGACCACAGTTCACCCGCTGAACTAATGGGTCGTTTTACCGATATTACGCTCCCTGTTGCTGAAAAACACAACATGACTCTGGATGCCTTTGGAAAGACAATTGGGTCGCAGGGCCCTTCGTGGGGAACTATACGCTTCTCCGATGCTTTCAACAGTTCTCTAGTGCCAGCCCCTGTGACGCCTACGACGGGAAGTGGGCCTTACGCCCTTTTGTCAGGGACAATCCGATCGTCGCTCCAAACCCATCTACGCACGGACGAGCTTCCGAGGTCTGCCGTTGTCGCACCAGGACTCTCTACTGGTGAGTTTTATGTATTGGTACTGCAGTACTTATGATGACACTGAAGCCGTGTCGTAGGCAATACAGGTAAGCGGAAGACGTCATAACGGAGATGAAGAGGCTGAGGCATGCTTGCAATGACGCAGACACGAGACATTACTGGAACCTCACGAAGCACATCTTCCGATATGGTCATCGTGGTGCTGCCGACGCTTATAATGGAGCACACACCATCAACGAAGGTGGGAGCGTGTCTGCTTGTCTTGGGGCTGGATTACTCACTGCACGAGGACTACAGCTATCCGAGCAGAAGGGTTCTTGGAACAGATTCGGTTCTTCACCAGGCTCATTCTCAATGCGGATCAAAGTGACTTGCTGGAATGAGAGTGATTTTGTATCGTGTGTAAAACAAAGGGCCGAACTGACAAATTATATTTGATCATCATGCATCATGATTGAGAGGCTGTACACCTTTTCAAGTATTTGAACCCCTCTGGTATCTAGGAACCATTATGGTTGGACCACAGAGTATTAATATTGGCGTGTGAGTGCTCGATGTGCCTCCCTGTACTGGATGTCAGCAACATGTGTGATGCTTCTGTTCGCTCAGATAATCGATATATTATGACCATCGGTCTTCGTGGTCAACACGATGCACAACTTGTAACTTCACGTGTCTTCGTATCTGCAAAGTAGGAAGGAACTGGGCAAGGGACTGGCTCGATGGTACATGATGTGAGGAAAGACGAAATGTAGTGATGACGTGTTGGTACACACCGATCAAGTTACGTAACCCCAGACAGTACTTTTGGGGAACGGGGTAAGGAAGGAAAAATAGCTTTGCACGTCCTCCTCATACCTCCAATTCATCGCCTTTCCCTCTTACCATCATTATCCCTCCCTCCCATCTCAGGCAGTCGTCGCTGCCGCTGAACCCTCCATAAGTCCCACATCGTTCGTGAACGATGTCGTCGTACGATCACTCAAAAGTTGCGCATTTCATTGGTATGTACGCCAGTAGGGGCAGAGGAGACGCGTCATAGGTCTAATACCCTTCGTGGATAGGCGGAAATTCGCTGGACAAGGCACCAGCTGGCCGCGTAAAAGACTTTGTTCAGGCCCACGGGGGTCATACAGTCATCACAAAGGTAGGTACCGCGCGTATATCACCTCTTGGTCGATAGATGGGGTCGTCGGAGTGGCGCTCTTTCCTCGACTATGTGTGCATCATGAACTAATCTTTCTCAATCCACTCGCAGGTCCTTATTGCAAATAACGGTATTGTCTATCTCATCGGTCATGACACGCATATACTCAAGTCTCTCCAAAGGTATCGCTGCCGTCAAGGAAATCCGCTCCATCCGTCAATGGAGCTACGAAACTTTTGGAACAGAAAAGGCTATCGAGTTCACTGTGATGGCTACGCCCGAGGATCTTAAAGTCAATGCCGAGTACATCCGCATGGCAGATCAATACATCGAGGTTCCAGGTGGTTCTAACAACAACAACTACGCCAACGTGGATCTCATTGTTGACGTGGCCGAACGTGCTGGAGTGCATGCCGTCTGGGCAGGCTGGGGTCACGCGTCTGAAAACCCCAGACTACCCGAGAGTCTTGGTGCCTGCAAGAACCGGATCGTGTTTATTGGTCCCCCTGGAAGTGCTATGAGAAGCTTGGGCGACAAGATCTCGAGTACTATCGTCGCGCAGAGCGCTGAGGTGCCCACCATGGCATGGTCTGGCTCAGGGATCACGGACACAGTGCTATCGAAACAGGGTTTCGTGACCGTTCCTGATAATGCATATCAAGCCGCCTGTGTGACGAACGTGGAGGAAGGATTAGCCAAGGCTGAGGAAATTGGTTGGCCAGTCATGATCAAGGCCAGTGAAGGTGGAGGTGGAAAGGGTATTCGGAAGGTCGAGCAACCTGACGCATTCAAGAACGCATATCATGCAGTCGCTGGAGAGATTCCAGGTAAGGCGTGCACCAGATTTACCCCGCATATATTCATTCCGTTGCAGGATCGCCTATTTTTATCATGAAGCTCGCTGGCCAGGCACGTCACTTGGAAGTCCAACTTCTCGCTGATCAGTATGGGAACGCGATCTCTTTGTTCGGGCGTGATTGTTCCGTTCAGCGTCGTCATCAGAAGATCATTGAAGAAGCTCCTGTGACGATCGCTAAGGAAGATATTTTCGAGCAGATGGAGCGCGCTGCTGTGCGCCTCGCCAAACTTGTGGGGTATGTCAGTGCTGGGACTGTTGAATGTATGCTCTTGCTCTTGTCATATCTCGGAGATCCGCTGACCGGGAATTCCCACAAGACCTCTACAGTCACTCCGAGGACGTGTTCTACTTCCTTGAACTTAACCCCCGACTTCAAGTCGAGCATCCAACCACCGAGATGGTCACGGGCGTCAATCTCCCTGCTGCACAGTTGCAGATTGCCATGGGTATTCCATTGCATTGTATTCGGCACATTCGCACGTTGTACGGTGTTGCTCCTAACGCTTCATCGATCGACTTCGACATGGTGAAGCCTGGGTCTAACCAGCTTCAGCGTAAACCTCGTCCCAAGGGGCACGTCGTTGCAGTTCGTATCACCGCTGAGAACCCGGACGCTGGCTTCAAGCCATCATCCGGTTCACTTCAAGAGCTTAACTTCCGCTCCAGTACAAATGTCTGGGGTTACTTCTCCGTCAGTTCCGCAGGTGGTCTCCACGAGTTCGCTGATTCACAATTCGGTCACATCTTCGCATATGGTGAAGACCGCGATGAGAGCAGGAAGAACATGATCGTCGCGTTGAAGGAGTTGAGCATCCGTGGCGATTTCAGAACGACTGTCGAATACCTCATCAAACTGCTCGAGCTCGAAGCCTTCATCGACAATACCTTCACCACTGGCTGGCTGGACTCCCTGATCAGCAACAAGCTCACCGCAGAGCGTCCAGATGCTACCCTCGCAGTTGTCTGCGGTTCCGTCGCTAAAGCCCACCTCGCGGCAGAGGCATGTCTCAGCGAGTACAAGCGTATTCTGGACAAGGGGCAGGTTCCTGCTCGTGATCTGGTGAAGACCGTTTTCAGCGTCGATTTCATTTATGAGAATGTGAAGTACAATTTTACGTGCACCCGTTCTTCAAAGCACACGTGGACGCTCTTCCTGAACGGTGGACGGACAATGGTCGGGGCCCGCCCTCTTGCTGACGGTGGCCTCCTCATACTTCTTGATGGTCGCAGTCACTCGGTATACTGGCGAGAAGAGGTCGGAGCTTTGCGACTCATGGTTGACTCCAAGACGTGCTTAATCGAGCAGGAAAATGACCCAACACAACTAAGGAGTCCAAGTCCTGGCAAGCTGATCCGATTATTGGTTGACAGCGGCGACCATATTAATGCTGGTGAGCAATATGCAGAGATTGAGGTGAGCCTGATTCCCCGAAGCAAGTGGTGTCGTTGTTTACCTCGCCTAGGTCATGAAAATGTACATGCCACTTGTCGCGGCTGAAGATGGTATTGTCCATTTTGTCAAGCAGCCTGGTGTCAGTCTTGAGCCAGGTGACATCCTTGGTATCTTGACTCTTGACGATCCCGCTCGAGTCAAGCACGCCAAGCCGTTTGATGGTCTTCTCCCATCAATGGGTCCCCCAGGTGTTATCGGAAACCGGAAATACCAGCGTTTCGTGCGTTGCATGGGGACACTTAATGATATCCTCGAGGGTTACGACAACCAAGCTATTATGGCGTCGACTTTCAAGGACCTCATCGAAATCTTTCACGACCCTGAACTACCCTACTCGGAAGTCAGCTCTATTTTGTCCACTTTGTCTGGCCGTATGCCATCGAAACTCGAAGAAGGCATTCGGTCAGCTATTGACAGTGCCAAGTCCAGGGGCGACGCACACGAGTTCCCTGCCGTCCGTATCAAGAAAGTCCTTGAACACTATCTTCAGGACTCCATTCTTCCTAACGATCGACCGATGCTCCGGACACAGCTTACCCCATTATTCGACGTTCTTGAGAAATTTATGGGCGGCCTGAAGGGTCACGAAGTGCATACCATTGCCAGCCTTCTTTCCGCTTACGAGTCGACGGAGAAGCTGTTCGGAGGAAGCATCGAAGCTCGAGTT
The DNA here is from genome assembly GCA_038092915.1 of Boletus pseudopeckii. Lineage (NCBI taxonomy): Eukaryota > Fungi > Basidiomycota > Agaricomycetes > Boletales > Boletaceae > Boletus > Boletus pseudopeckii. The sequence continues at coordinate 32,773 of JBBPRH010000195.1, forward strand.
TTGAGCTTGAGAGAACAGAACAAGGATGACCTCGACAAGGTGGTTGCTCTCGTGCTTAGCCACACCAAAGCTCAAAACAAGTCGAAACTTGTGCTCTCGATACTGGACTACATTAAATCGAGTGGTCTTCCCGTCTCCGGTGCGGAGAGTCGGCTTCACCAGGTTCTCAGCGACCTTGCTGGGCTGGAGTCAAAGTTTGTCCACTTCCCGTCTGGTCTCTTATATGACTAAGAAGTATTTTAGGTCGTCAACTGCCGTCTCCCTTAAAGCTCGTGAAGTACTTATCCTCGGGCAGATGCCCTCTTATGAAGAGCGTCTAGTCCAGATGGAAGCGATTCTCAAAGCGTCCGTGACTTCTAGCGTATATGGTGAACAGGGTACGACGAATAGGTACGAGGTCGTTTGCGTTGGTGCTCCACCTTATTGATGTTCTATAGAATTCCCTCCGCCGAGATCTTGCGCGAACTCAGCGATTCACGATACACTGTCTACGATGTTCTTCCAGCGTTCTTCTCGCATGCGGATCCTCTTGTCACTCTCGGTCAGTTCGTTTTACTCGTTGACGATCTCCTTGATCTGACGTTTGTTTTGAAGCTGCATTCGACGTTTATGTTCGCCGCGCCTACCGGGCGTACTCGCTGCTGTCGATTGATTACGAGGAAGGTGATGGCCTCGATGACGGCGAGCTCCCAGGTGCCCTTACCTGGCGATTCAATCTTGGGCGTTCACATTCACCTCCTGCTACCCCTAGCGTCACTGCACCGTAAGTACAGCCTGCGTTCCTGGTAAAATGGTGTCTAACCTAGCTGAAGTGACCCGAGACGTCAAGGCTCCGTCAGCGACCTGTCCTATCTGATCACTCGCAACCAATCGCAACCCATACGTACTGGTGTCTTTGCCTCGTTCTCTGACCTGGTTGCCCTTGACAAAGGATTTGAGAAAGTTGCTGATCTCCTCCCTGTGTTCGATCCCGAGGAGTTCCGCCAACGTTATGGAAGTACGGAGCCGCCGAATGTCTTGAACCTAGCTCTTCGCATCTTCAACGAAGCGGATGACGTATCTGAAGAAGCCTGGGCAGAACGGGCCCTCGAATTCGTCAGCAAGCACAACGCAACTCTCGTGAAACGTGGTGTCCGCCGTGTATCAATCCTCATCTGCAAGCGTGGACAGTACCCGATATACTTCACTTTAAGGAGTACTGAGGGTAACTGGATCGAAGAACAGGCTATCCGTAACGTCGAGCCTGCATTAGCGTTCCAGCTCGAGCTCACTCGTCTTTCTAACTACAAGCTCAGGCCAGTCTTCGTGGAGAGCAAACAGATTCACATGTACCATGCCGTTGCCAGAGAGAACCAGCTCGACAATCGATTCTTTATCCGTGCATTGGTTCGTCCTGGCCGTTTGCGCGGCTCTATGAACATGAAACAGTACCTCATCTCCGAGACGGACCGACTCGTGACCAGCATCTTGGATGCGCTAGAGGTCGTCAGCGCGCAGTACCGCAATGCCGATGTCAACCACATCTTCATGAACTTCGTCTACAATCTCCAGGTTTCTTATGAAGATGTACTCGAAGCTATCTCGGGCTTCATCGAGCGCCACGGCAAGCGACTCTGGCGTTTGCACGTCACTGGCTCAGAGATTCGTATTGCTCTCGAGGACCATGAAGGCAATGTTACCCCTATTCGGTGCATTATCGAGAACGTATCTGGATTTGTCGTCAACTTCCATGGATACCAGGAAATTACCACTGACAAGGGTACAACGATTCTCAAGTCCATTGGAGAGAAGGGACCTCTTCATCTCCTGCCAGTCAACCAGCCATACCCGACCAAAGAGTCGTTACAGCCCAAGCGTTACCAAGCTCACCTTATTGGTACCACTTACGTCTACGACTTCCCCGAGCTTTTCTCAAAAGCTCTCCACAATGTTTGGATCAAGGCCCGAACTTTTGACTCCTCGCTTATTCTCCCGAAGAAGTTACTCGAAGCGAAGGAACTCGTGCTCGCCGAGCATGATCAACTCACAGAGGTGGACCGTGCCCCAGGTAACAACACATTCGGAATGGTCGCCTGGGTATTCACAATTAAAACACCTGAATTCCCTGATGGTCGCAAGGTTGTTGTCGTCGCAAATGACATCACCTACAAAATCGGTTCTTTCGGTCCCATCGAAGATCAGTTCTTCTACCTCGTCACGAAGTATGCACGCGCCCAAGGTCTCCCCCGCATCTACCTCTCCGCCAACTCTGGTGCTCGTATCGGTCTGGCAGAGGAGGTCATGAACCTCTTCTCATGCGCTTGGAACGATGAAACTAACCCAGAGAAAGGCTTCGAATACCTCTATCTGACTCGGGAGAACTTTCTCAAAGTGCAAGAAAAGGCCGCCACTGCAATTCGTACGACGGAGATCGAAGTGGATGGGGAAATTCGCTACAAGATCACAGACATCATTGGACTTCAAGATGGCCTCGGTGTCGAGTCATTGAAGGGATCTGGCCTCATTGCGGGAGAAACATCACGTGCCTACGACGATATTTTCACCATTACTTTGGTGACTGCTCGCTCTGTCGGCATTGGTGCATACCTTGTCCGCTTGGGTGAACGTGCTGTCCAAGTTGAGGGACAGCCCATTATCCTGACTGGAGCACCTGCACTCAACAAGGTACTCGGTCGCGAAGTGTATACCTCCAACCTGCAACTCGGCGGTACTCAAATTATGCACAAGAATGGTGTCTCTCACCTGACCGCAGCCAGCGACCTAGAGGGGGTTACCCACATCCTGCAGTGGTTGTCGTACATCCCCGAAATCAAAGGAGACGCACTGCCCATCCGCGAAACATCGGACACTTGGGATCGCGAGATTGCTTATGTTCCACCCAAGGGTCCCTATGATCCACGCTGGTTCATCGAGGGCAAGGTTGATGAACAGACGTCGAAGTGGCTGCCAGGCTTCTTTGACAAAGGGTCTTTCCAAGAAACGCTTTCTGGATGGGCGCAGACTGTTGTCGTTGGTCGTGCGCGATTGGGCGGCATTCCTATGGGTGTTATCGCTGTCGAGACTCGTACCATTGAACGTGTCATTCCTGCAGATCCCGCTAATCCTGCATCATTCGAACAAAAGGTTATGGAAGCTGGGCAAGTTTGGTATCCTAACTCGGCGTATAAGACGGCGCAGGCTATCTTCGACTTCGACCGTGAAGGTCTCCCACTCATCATCTTCGCCAACTGGCGTGGTTTCTCCGGTGGCCAGCAGGACATGTATGATGAAGTTTTGAAACAGGGCTCAAAGATCGTCGATGGCTTGTCCAGTTACAAGCAGCCCGTCTTCGTCTACATTGTACCAAACGGCGAACTTCGTGGTGGTGCTTGGGTCGTGCTCGACCCCTCGATCAACTCCTCCAAGATGGAGATGTACGCTGACGTTGATGCACGTGCTGGCGTGTTAGAACCTGAGGGTATCGTTGAGATCAAGATGCGCCGAGACAAAATCCTTTCGCTCATGGAGCGCCTCGACTCTACATACGCATCTCTGAAGGCCACCAGCAAAGATTCTAGCAAATCCGACGAAGAGAAGGCTGCAGCCTCGAAAGCGTTGGACAACAGGGAGAAGTTTTTACAGCCTACTTACAAGCAAATTGCGTTGTTGTATGCTGATCTCCACGAGTAAGTGTTTGCTCCTTTCTTTTACAGAATCCATGCTCACGTGCGTCTTCAGCCGAACCGGTCGTATGGAAGCCAAGGGCTGTGCGAAAGCTGCAGTATGGAAGGAAGCTCGTCGCTTCTTCTACTGGGCGCTCCGCGCACGCGTTGCTCGTTCTGAGGCACTCGCTCAGTTGGCAGATAGCAACCCAGAAGCAACACCGGAGCTTCTGGAGAAACTGTTGGATTCCCTCGTTTCCACCGTCGACCGTTCCGACAACCGTGCTCTCGCAAACGCGTTGGAGGAACTGGACCTGACATCTACGCTGGTTAGATTGAGGACGGACTACCTCTTGCAACGCTTCCTCGAAGTTGCTCAGCAAGACCGGAAGGCGTCCATTGATGGCCTCGTCCGACTAGTAGACTCATTGTCGCATGATGAGCGACAGGTATTACAGTCTGCGTTGCAGAACACGCGTTCCCCTGGTTCGTTGGATTTCTTTGGCATTCCTGATCTTATCGCTCAGTAAATGATAGGACCCCCCTCATATTCCAACTGAGTTTGTCGTTGCATCCCCCCATTCCGCAGAACACCACGCATACCATGAATACCACGTCTGTGTCATGCCAATTATTCTGTTTGTCACCTCACGCTCGTGCTCCTTTTTCTTTCTGTTGTTCTTTCCATTGTGCCCCCCGCCTGCAAGGATAGCATTAACTTGTAAATATACCGCGTACTGTATAATCGCCATACCATGCATTTAGAGAATCGAGTCGGTGTTGGAATGAGTTGGAGGGATCCGGTCTCGTTCACATCCACTTGCCCATCTGTAAACATTCTAAAGAAAACAGCGGGTACGATTCTCAAGGAGGCATTCTAGTTCCGCACTATCTTCGATCGTTGCCCTTGCAAGTGTCAAATTCAGGGAAGTGCCGACGACGCTGAAGGCGAAACACCTACCTGGGTGTTGGCTCCGAAACAGGGAGCTCAGCTGGAACTGTTCCGCTCGGTTGCCCGTCAGTGCTGAGGCCCTCAAAAAATATGGGCACATCTAGGTCAGGTACCAACTTACAGCCTCCGTACCCCTTATCATTTCACCGTCCACTGGCAACGCTCAATTTTTATAAGGCGGACTGTTACCGCATTCTAGATAGAGTCTGCGCAAAACTGACACGTATCACTAGACCTGTTGCGCACATCCACATCACCTCCCATTGCGACAGCACCTTGAATCGATATCATGTCTGACCTTGCCTCTGAAATCCTTCTGAAGAATGTGAACTGGGCAGAGAGGCTGAATCAGACGTTTCCTCAGTACTTTCCTGATCCTAGGCGTAAGCAAGCGCCAAAGGTGGGTTGGGTCTCGTGCTATTTCTTCGCGATTGGCACTGGCACGACCTTGATATTTTTAACCGATCCATCTCTCCCCCCCTTGCTTTTGACAGATCATTTGGCTCGGGTGTTCCGATTCCAGAGTGCAGGAGTCGGACGCGACAACGGCGTTGCCGGGTGACATCTTTGTGCATAGGAACATTGCAAAGTGCGTTTGGTGACTCTGGCGCACCGGGAAAGCCACCTGAATCCTCCCCCCCCCCAAAAAAAAAAAAGCCAATTCCATATTCACGATGACAGTGCACTGTCGGTCCTCGCATACGCCATCAAGGAACTGGCCGTCCAACATGGTAGGTGCTTTCATGGACTCTCCGGCAAACCCTTTCTTCACGGCTTCTCTGATCGCCTTTTTTTTCTTTGTTCGGATGTATGCAGTCGTCGTCGTCGGCCACGAGCACTGTGGTGGCGTGCTCACAGCGATGAATGAGGCTCGTCGCTCCCAGGGCACAGATCAGGTCAAGCGCCACCACACGCTCCAGGATTCCCTCTACCACATCGTCGAATTAGCCCACCATCTCAACGAGATCCACGACGAAGATTCCAACGACCCCAACGATGCCATCACACGTTGGCTCAACCCCCTCGTCGATCGACTCCGGGGTATCGATCTCCCCCCGGATGACGAGGAGGCGTTGAGGATCGCCGTGGAGGAGAACGTCAAGTTTCAGGTGGAGAATTTGACGCGACCTCAGTTGGGGGCGTTCGTGAAGAAATCGGCCAAGACGACGCCTGTCTGGGTGCATGGTTGGGTATACGACTTTTCGACGGGGTTCCTTCGGGATTTGCAGATCACCAAGGTGGTTGGCGGGGATGACGACTAAGCGGTGAAAGAGGGGCACGTATGAAGGTAGCGCTTCGGACGTTAGTTGTCGGGAAGATGTCTGCTGTAAAGTGTACCGTTTCTCTCTCTCTCTCTCCGAGTCTTGCTTCGAGTGTATTATGTGAATCTTGTTTTACTTTCACTTGCGTCGTGCACGAGGTTGTAGTCCCATGTACTTGTACGTTTGTTTGATCGTTTGTGCTAGATTCCATGAGAAGTCTAACGCTGAAAGATGACCTAGTCAAATGATCCCATCGAAAGAGCCTTGCTTCGCCTTTACCTCGGACTCGATGATGGCAACACTTCCCGCAGAGATTCTGGACAAACATAAGGAGCAACTGAACGTCGATCGAGAGACTCATCGACATACATACTGTAAACACGTGAAAACGGTATGGTGGGAGAACAAACATGGGAAAGGCCGCAAATGAAATGATGCGTTCTCCACTTGTATTCACATTGAGCTCTCAGAAAGAACTCACCATTTACGAGCAATTAATCGTCAGCCCGGGCGAAGACACTTTTGCGGTGGCTCTGAAAAAATCTGCGACGTGTGTCAGCCGTCTTCAATCCTCGCTTGGATGATGTTCAAGAAGTAACATAGATGAGGCAAGACCGTCTTGTGCATCGCATTCCATGTCCAAAGGTGACGCCAGGGGCACGCTTTCTGCTGGCAGCAGCATGGCGTCGTGTGATATCTGCCTATCGCATGTAGCAGGACCGTGACCAGAAACATGACCGATATTGGCCGCTTGAAGAATGTTGTCTATGCGAACGGTCGCCCCTCTGTTCCTGAATGGCAGGCAGCGAGGGAGGGGCAGCATGACAACTTGATTTCGCTCTCTTCTACCGGGGATGTTGATCAGATTTCACCGGACTTCTGCTGTATAAAGTGCAAGAATCAGACGCGAACTGCAGAGGAACATTGCAAAGTACCTCTCCCGATGGAACGTAGCGTAACCATTGTTTCTCTAACCTTCACCTCTATTCCTTCCCCCGCATGTTTGAATGCATCCGCACTTGCTCGTGCGACTCGGTTGAAGCGACGGTTGTGATACTCCGATTGCCTCGACGCAATTTGACGTTTCGAGGCTGTTTCGGCAAAAAGGGTCGACGTTTTATTCCTCTGCAAGGTCTGCAAATTCTTGAAGAATATCCTTTGACACGGTAAAGGAATCTGACAAGTCTTGGCGAGCCAGACATGAGTTCAGTGCCCAAATATTTACAAATAACCCCTGTCGACTGTACCACTTCAAGTTCGACCAAGCCGAGGACGCTCTATTCACTCCACATCTTCCTCGGCAACAAATAACCCACCCATAACGTTAACCCGACCATGGACACCATCACCCAATACGCAAAATAACCTCCCATGATATGTTTCTCGATACTGAGCGAAAACGCAGAGTTAACAGCTGCAGGACCGATAGCACGCATGACAGAGACGATCATCTGCGCAATGCCATTCGTTGCGCCAATCGACGCCTTGTTCGGCGCAGCAGCACTTATATACATGAACGTAATCCCTGTTTAAATGCGGATTATCAGATTGACCATCTCGTCACAACGGGCTGACTCACCGAAAGCAAAACCCGCGAATATTGACAAGACCATTTGAAGTCCTACAAGGAACCAAACGAAAGAACCCAAACCGTATACCTTTGCCGCGGCGTTGATCGCCGGGAACAGTGCTATTATAGGGAAGTACAAAGAAGCAGTTGCCAAGAACATGGGTTTGGCGCCGAGCCAGTCGTGCATGCGAGCGAAGAATATGCATTGAATGATACCACCCGACATCCCAGAAAGTGCCAAAATGATCCCAATTGCGGGTGGGTCAAGATTGAGACCACCGATTTCAATGGGCACCGCGTAGAAGACTGGGATTATTGAACGAAAGGAGATATCGAGAAGGGAGAACGTAGCATAGCTCCCAGCTGCAACCAAAACTGGGCGAACGAGAAGGGCACCGAAGGGTAGCTGCTTATCGATTGTTTCTGGTGCCGGATCGTCATGTGGGACCCCATGCACCTGTGGATCGGCCTTTGGTTTGTTGTCTTTGGTCGTTCCACCGAAAAGGTATTGCCTCAGTGTCTTTTGGCGTTTCGTGGTCTAGACAAAAGCAGTAAGTATCATTCCCTCATTCAGACAGCCGACGGACCTCTCTCAAAAACATAAATGCAATGAGCCATGAAAGTGCCGAG
>JBBPRH010000196.1:0-40813 GCA_038092915.1 Boletus pseudopeckii
TAGGAAAACGTACGATATGTGATTCATCCTTCAACATCAGGAAGTCAGAAATTGCTTATGAAGATGTGTCAGGAAGTTTAACGAAACACACCAGTTTTGGACCTCGATCAGAGCGCTATCCCCACCATTCGACTCGATGAGAGCATCCCAAGTTCCTTTCGCCTTTAAACCGAGTTCACATTCACGTAAGATAGGGACCAATACCCACACAGAGACAATCCGACCTTGTATGCTGAGTCGTAGAAAATTGATGTCAACTGTCGAATGGCAGCGATGCTGAAAGCAGGCGTCAAAGACTTGCGCTGTCTGGCCAAATCAGTCAATATTTCTGTCGGAAATGGGTCAAACCATGGACATACCGCTTATGATCATCTCCATAGGCCCATAAAAGACCTTTTCCAAGCTCGATCCAAGCATTAGCCACACTCTACAACAACATGATGGTCGTCATCAACCACGTACGATATTCGCGAGTACTTTTCTGCTTGCCGGGGTGTGGCTATACGCCCAAGTGTCCTTTGAATAAAAATGTGCGATCGCCTTGGGATCATTCAAGACGATCTTCTTCTTCCCCAATGTCGACGGAATGGCATATACTGGACCATATTCCTGGACCCATGCTTCATATATGGCGCCCGAGTTCTCAGCGTCGAGGATGCGCTTGTTGACACCATACAGGAAGCTCTCGCTGGGTGGTCCTCGGAGCTGTGTGGTGTGGACCTGCCGACAGGATGTTCGGAGCCATCGAAGGAGGGTCCAGACCGCTGTGGAGGCGACGGCGGCATCGAACGCATACCACTGATAGGGACGAACGTAGATCAAAATGGTGTCCAGGACCTCCGACACCGTCCGAGCGCTCGATAATAATACATCGAGCGACATCGTCGACGATAGTATGCCAGTTGAAAGAGGAGTGCAATGTACGTGTCGCGACTGCGTGAAACGTCGTTACACTTTCCGAACCCTTTATATGCCTTCCGTTCCCGGTCCTTGTCGAGGCTGATCGCCGGGACATCCCACTTAGCAACAGATAGCCGAATTTGTTTGAATTGTGCGGGAATGAATGGAGAGGCGACTGTACAAATGTAACAATAGGCCAGCCACGTCAGTATATCCCATATAGGCGGAGGGTGACGGTGATACGACAATGCCTAGGAACCCGTACAGTCGCCCACGTCAGCATATATTGGTGAGCGGCCCAGTGTAAGCCGGTGGCTCTTTTGGGATTACATACGCCCGTTTATAGGGATTCGATATACCCTCGGCGAAATGAGCAGGGATCGTTGTCTATGGGGAAGATCAGTGCATGATCATGTGAGAGCCCCTACGTTTCGCTGACAGGGAGTGGTTGCAAGAATAGTATGTGAACCATAGCACGAATTGCGGAACGATTATCGTAGGACTGACCTGAGTCGATGACACGTACACACTGTGCAACACGATTGGACTGTTACAAGTACCGAGGGAACACGTGTCTACAAATAAGGAAACGACAAAGAAAGCGACTCCACCGTAACGAACTGTGCCACTTGCAGCGCTGTGATACCAACGACTCATCCGGTATTATTCAATGGTACAGTGGCATGTGGACTTTCTCATAATGCGTAGCAACACTTGAGCCCTCTCCTAGCCATTGGATAATATGCACTCAAATAAAGCATAAATCTCATAGTTCTCAACTCAGACACTCAACACCAATACGTTCACATCAACCCAGCACCTCACTGAACGTACACTCGAGAAGCTGGCTAGCTTTACAGTCGTCATCCATCGACCTCTGAAAGTGGTTGGACTGAGACGCAGTGTGGATAATCCACAGTTCAGAGGTGTCACTTTGAAGATGGCAGTCATGGCAAAGTATGTGAACGGTGCAGATAGTAAGGTCTTTTGCATCGTTTGTATCTGCACGTCGTCTCACGACGCGTATGTCCCCACTATGGCTGGAATGGGTAGGTCTCTCTGACCCGAAATTGTTCTTGCCGATGTCGCTCTCGACAACACAAGTGCGGATCAAAGTGTGTCGATCGAGGGGTATGTTGTCTCCGAACAGCTTCTTGTTTTTTCCCCCTTCCCTCCCTCTTGCAACGGGGTCTCTGGCTGCCAATAGCCAGACCTCCATTTCTGAAAGAGTATACCGCATCGGGAGTGGTGCAACCTTACACGAAGGCGAAATCCCCATTCACCTCCCAAGGAATACCATCAAGGTCTCTTCGACCGGTTCGGTCCGTGTCGCCTCGCCTCAGACCACGCCATTAACCCCAACTCAGAACCAACGTGTATCAAAGATGTTCTGTAGTCCTCCGGTTTCCGAAACCATGCCGCGATCGCTGATACCACTTTCGCCCGTCTTGGTCCCGAGGGACCAGGAGAAGGCGGTGTCGTCCTTCTGTTGGTGATGCTGCTCACATTCATCCCCCTGCTGGTGGGCAGGGAGTGAACCTAGGCTTGCGAGATGCCATCTTCCTCGGAGAAGCGCTCACGATGCACATCCGCGCTACCGAGACCCAGCCAATCTCCGAAGGGGACGCAACCCTTCGCGAATTGGCCACGGTGCGACATGGATGTGGGCTTGAAGTGATCAGGGTCTCGAAAGGCCTTCTGTCCATCGTTGGCTTGAAGAGGATGTATTGGTGGTACCCGATTGACACTGCAACGGTTCAGGTTTGAAATGTTGTGGTTGGTAGGAAGTATCCCGTTTCTTCAGAGCAAGATGGCACGAGAGCTAAGTGGATTAAGCAGGAATATTGTTCATACGAGAGGTTTTCGATGAACCGAATTTCCGCTTCATATGTTAGGATGATGTAATCTCCTCTGGATCCTGCAATTTGCGTGCCGTTTCCTTTTGACTACCTTCGCGATGCCGTGCTCAAGAATCTCACATGCTGGGCAGAAACCGTAGTCCAACGTGGCTATAAGATCCAAATCCACCAGATAGTATTAACTCGTCCGATACTAACGTAATAAACGACCGTTGATTCAGACTCGTCAGATGCATCTGTGCGAGCAATACAGTAATCGGTCATAATGCATACGGTTCGCACCGCCAAAGAGCTATGTATTATGAGAAATATGCATGATTTGTGAGATCCTTGTAACAAAAGTCCATCGTCACGCTGTCCGATCACGCAGGCCGCGTGTCGCTGAGATGCCGAGCTGAGCTCAGACATTTTCATTCTTCGACAGTGCCTAGCACTTCGCTTCAACAGTACTGTAACGGCAGCTGCGGTGATTGCAACATCGCATTGCACAGTCTTCAGCCGTTATAGGAAATTCGGGTGAACTCGGGAATTTCGATACTAAGGAGCGCCTTCCCAGAACGGCTCGAGACAACTATGTTTGCACAGTGCAGAACCTGCGTTGGGCCGGCCCACTGGCAGCGCCGAGTCATCGGTGATTCAACCCTAGCCGTGACACAACGTAACAAGATTTTGCATTACCCTACCCAAGTTACACTTTTACACTAGGTACATCAAAATACTAACTTTTAGCGGGATAGATACTTGGCTTGATTCATATCGCACCTCTGTGTGCAGAACTCTAGTGAAAAAATGGTAGGTAGCTATATGCTGAACACAGATGATAGGCACGAGACTCTCCTACCGATCCATGTCTTGTCATGCAGATGAGAAGGCATCGCCATTCGGACGATTCGGACAAAGCACGTACGTCCAGGATGCCGGGTTCGCCTGCCTGCAGCTCGCAGTCACTTGTCATTTGTCATGCACACTATCTACTCAAAGAAGCCATTCTTTGACCGACACCGACCCTGTTCCGATGGCATCCGAGTCGGCGCCACTGGTAATTCCCAACGTCGATGACCAGGTATACGAGAACGCATATAAGGTCGCAGAACCTTGATTGGGTCTTCATATTCCCCCGTATACATTCTCTGCATGTCTCTACCTGATAAAACCACTGTCCTCATCGTCGGTGCTGGTCCAGCTGGACTTGCCACCGCTCTCTCTCTCGTCCACCATGGCTGTCATGATCTCATTATCGTCGACGCTCTGTCCCAGGGGCAAAATATCTCCCGAGCCGTCGTATTTCATGCTGCCACTCTGGAGGCAAGTTGTCTGTGTTGTTCATATTCAATTTCGTGTCTAAGTCATGTCTAGGCGTTGGACACGATAGGTTGTGGGGATGACATCGTATCGCAGGGCATCAAAGCTACTGAGTTCAGCACTAGAACTCGTTCTACAAAGCTTATGAGTCCTCGCATCGACAGTCTCAAGTCATACACTCAACATCCATACATTCTCGTCATCACTCAGAACGTTACTGAACGCGCACTCGAGAAGAAGCTGGCCAGCTCCGGTGTCATCATTCATCGACCTCTGAAAGTAGTTGGACTGAGGCGCAATGCGGATAGTCCACAGTTTAGTGATGTCACATTTGAAGATGGAAGGATAATCACGGCAAAATATGTGATTGGCGCAGATGGCGCGCGTTCTGCGGTAAGCTGTTTTTGCATTGTCTGCACTTGGATATCGTCTCACACGAAGAGTAGGTCCGCACTATGGCTGGGATAGGTTTCTCTGACCCAACGAAGGCTAAGGGAGAAGAAGATAACAACCTTGCTCAAATGATCCTTGCCGATGTCACTTTTGACAACATAAACGCAGCTGACGCCGCGTCGGGCATCACATTGTCTCCGAACGGTTTCTTTATTTCCATCTCATTACCATCCTCCTTCAACGAATCTCTCGCCGCCGAGGGCCGGGTCTCCATTTCTGAGAAAGTATACCGCATCGGCTGTGGTGTACCGTTGGAAGAAGGCGAAATCCCTCATTCCCCTCCCAAGGAATATATCCAAAGTCTCGTCGACCGCTTCGGTCCGTATCACCTCGCATCGGATCCCGCCGTGAACCCCAGTTCGAAACCAACATGTATCAAAGACATTGTCTGGACCTCCCGCTTCCGTACCCGTGCTTCTATCGCTGATACTCCATTCACCCGTCTTGGCCCCGGAGAGCCAGGGGAAGGCGGCGTGATCCTTCTCGTTGGTGATGCTGCTCACATTCATTCCCCTGCTGGTGGGCAAGGAATGAACCTGGGCGTGCGAGATGCCATCTTCCTCGGAGAAGCACTTACGAAGCACATTCACGCTACCGAGACCCAGCCAATCTCCGAAGCGGATGCGATTCTTCGCGAATTCGCCACGGTGCGACACGCACGTGCGCTCGAAGTGATCAAGTTCACGAAAGATATTCTATCGATCGAGGGCATGAAGTACCGAGAGAGGATGTCTTGGTGGTGCCCGATTGACTCTGCAACGGTCCGGGCTTGGGTATTGTGGGTGCTTGGAAGTATACCGTTCATTCAGAGGAAGATAGCATGGGAGATGAGTGGGTTAGGCAGGAGATAGAAGGTAGAGACCAGTGTTTTGCACAACCGACATTGCGGACGAATCCTCTCACTTTTCCGTCGCATTGCTGTAGCTAGATACCATTACTTAATTGGAGTACGATTTCTGACTTGTAAGTACTGTATATACACAAATATTTCCGTAGATAATGTAATGTCCTCGACACTTCAAATTGCGTACAGTTTCTTCGCTTTCATGCACTTGCGCTCGAAGTAATCAGGCTACGAAAGGGCGGTTGTCGATTATGGCTCGGAGCTAGCCGGGAGTGGGCAGTTTCTTGGTGGTTGCCTTAGGGTACATCTCGGACCAAATCTCTCGAGGGAGCTTTCCTCCTTCCCCTCGCCTTCAAGTTGATCGTCCTCCATCTCTTCCTCACTACCTGAAAGGCTTTGTCTGCTTGGCATAGTTCTTTTCTTCCGTCGTTTCGCTGCAGCTCTCTCCTGTCCCTGTATTCCATTACACTTGAATGCCATGTAGGAGTCCTTACAACTTCCAAGTCAAGTTCCAAGTCGTTGGTTTTTTCCTCCTCGCTTCTCACCGCTCACTGGCAATGGATACTACAGTAGCCTCGCTGGCACACGAGTTTTCCTCAGTCCTATCCTTCTTTTATGGAGAAAACAACTCAGCCCCATTGGCACTTTCGAATGCAGCTAGGTCGCGGATTCGCCTTGCCTTGGACCACGCCTGGGCGGACTCAACCCTCTCTGCCTATCGCAACACGATATCCCAGTTCCACACCTTTTGCGACTCCGAGAGGATCCCTCACCGCCTTCGCCTTCCGGCCAGTGAAGACCTTTTATGCGCATTCGCGGCCGCACGGGTCGGCTCAATCGCGGGCTCTACCGCCAAGGCTCACCTTGCAGCCCTCAAGGCCTGGCACATCTACAATAATGCCCCCTGGTTGGGTGGGGCTCGCCTTCGGTATGTCTTGCACGGAGTAGAGAATCTCACCCCTTTGTCCTCAAGACGTCCTCCTCGTCCTCCAATATCAAGAAGGATGCTCATTCTCTTAGCATCCCACCTCTCCCCTTCCGAACCTTTTGATGTTTGTTGCCTGGCAGCAGCCACTTGTGCCATGTGGGTCCAGCTCCGTCTGGGTGAAATACTCTCCCAATGGGAGACCACCTTCATCCCTTCTAAAGTAGTCTGCAGACGTGACCTCTCCCCTCCTTTCAACGCTAACGGATCGCGGATCTGCCATCTTCCTTTCACCAAGACCGCCAAGTCCAAAGGGGAGGATATCTGCATTTGCAGACAGTCAGACTCTTCAGACCCTATCGCAGCCCTCGTGAACCACTTGCACATCAACAATCCCCCTGATGACATTCCCTTGTTTTCGTACCACTCCTCACAGGGCTGGCGCTGCCTGTCGAAGAAGAAGTTAATGGCCCGCTGCAACTCCGTTTGGGCGTCTCATGGGATTCCCACGTCGTCGGGACATTCTTTCCGCATTGGCGGCACGACGGGGGAGAGGCAAGGTGTTCTTTATGTAACGGGGCGATGAGCTCGAGAGAGCGACAATGACGAAGGAAGGCGTCGGAGGACCAGCGTCCAAGGTTTTTGACGATGTCGGGAGGGACACCCGAGAGCAGGAACTTCTTCAGTCTAGTCTCCCCATGCAGTCCCGCCTTCCTCAGGGCTGGGCCGGGTGTTTCGTCTTCGTATCCGCCATTCCTCCCCACTCCGCGGCTCCGCCTGCCTGCCTGCTCAGGATGTGGTGCGCTCACACATGGAGCTAGCGCATGCCCTCGAGCACAGAAGGCACCAGCCACAAACCCCTTATAGAGCAGATGCCTGGGAGACTGAATTTCAGCAGACGGGACTAATTAATCACTTTCCATCCATCCCGTCTGGCTTGCGCGAAGGTTTCATTGTAGGATATCCCTTGCTTTCCCGTGTACAAACCCCTCCAAATAGTACCTCCCTTGCTGTTTATGAATCCGAGTTCAACAACATCGTGAAAAAAGAATTAACTAAAGGCTGCTACATAGGACCTCTATCCCTCTCAGCGATAGAAGCTGCTATAGGCCCATTCCAGTCCTCCCCTCTATCACTAATACCCAAACCTGGTAAACCGGGCAAATTCCATTTAGTACAAAACTTCTCATTCCCCATCGAGACATCTTCTCATTTCCCGAGCGTATCCATCAACAATGCCATCACAACAGAACTCTCCCCTTGCACCTGGGGAAAATTCTCGATGGTGTACCTGCTGATATCACACCTACCCCCAGGATCACAGGCAGCCATACATGATGTAGCAGAAGCATATAGAACGATACCATTACACGCATTGCAATGGCCAGCAGCGGTAGTGCGCATTTCTGACACAACAGCGTGCATCGACACATGCGTTGCCTTCAGGGCATCACCATCTTGTGGTGCTTACGGGCAAGTAGCCAACACAGGCGCAGAAATACTGCGTGCCAAAGGCATCGGTCCACTCAACAAATGGGTCAATAACCATCTATTCTTCCACATCCCCCACATTCAACTCCACCAATACAACATGGCCAGGCGCCAATGGCAAATGGACATTGCGGACTCCGGGATAAGACACACTACATCAAGAATATGGTACAGTGGCACGGAACACCCGAATGGTTTCAGAGAAGAATTCAATGAAAGCTGCACTTTCCCCATCCAAGACCTATCCCGCAATTCCCCCCGTTCCGAAACGGACGCATCCTTTACATACAACATCGCAGACATAGACGAGATCTCTCATAACCTTGGTATTCCTTGGGAAACATCCAAAGACCAACCTTTCACATCATCCACCACCTACATAGGTTTCATATGGAATTTGGATTAGCGCACTGTAACCCTTATGATATAAGAGGGAATCTCCTAATGACACACAGCTCAGATCTTATGTCTCACAGGCTACACGTGTCCTGGCTCAGGGAATGAGGGTATGTGGGTCTTCTCTGAACAACACACTCTATAATGACCAGAGGTCAAGGCAATGAGTATATGTGGTGAACAAAGTGGATTAGACTAAGGAACTCAATCGTCAATGGTCTACTTTATATACATTACAGAATGGTGCACAGACCATGCTATGTGTGAGAGATATTACTGTGTATGGATATAGTAAAGAAGTGTTTGTGAGAATGTGATAACAGAGATGAACGTGTGAGAGACGGTAATGATTGTGGGAATAGATAAGGTGTGAAAGTAACGGTGATTAAAAAGGTGAGGCAGGTCACATGATTTGGATCAGGTGATTGTTCTCACAGTCACGTGTATGATCACGTGACTTTTGAAGGTAAAGTCTTTTGTAAATGAAGAGTATAGATGGCGATAAAAAGTTTGAAAATGTTCATATTTATAACACTACCCCCTTTTTATGACTTGAATTCCAGGCAAGTCGTGGATGGATTGGTTTCCATGAAGTTTTCATAAGGATAGAATAAAGATTGAAAGGAAGCTGTGGAAAGTCCGTGGAGTTTTCGTGGAGTGGAAGGGTTCTTTTTATGGAATTCTGCGACTGCTAGTGGAGCTGTGTTTATAATGTCGGCAGATTCCCAAGTATGATCAGTTTCATCGTAACCTTTCCAATGAATTAGGTACTCCAGTCTTCTTCCTTTCATTCGTGATGCGGTGACATAGTCAATCTTGAATTGTTCTTTCCCTTCCTGGTCTATTTCAATCGCTTCGGGATGGACAATAGGTTGTCTGGGTAATGTTTCCTGATATGGTTTTACGTGAGAGATGTTGACCATGGAATGTATGTGAACTGTTTTGGGAAGTTTTAATATTACGGCATTAGGTAGGACGTTGGTGATTGTGTACGGTCCTATCTATTTTTGTGTTAACTTTTTTGCTGTATAAGGGAGATTGAGTTTGTCAGTGGATAGCCAGACCTACTGGCCAATAGAATATGATGGGGCATCTGAACATTTGTTTTCTGACGATGTGATCATCTTTCTTCTCGATGCTTCTAACACTGTTTCTATTTCCTTATGAGATCGGCCCATTTCTTCCGCAAAGCCAGCTAATTTTCCTTCAAAACCCATGCGTGGAGCATAGTTTCGTGTGACATTGAAAGGAATGGTGCCTGTGGCTGTTGTGACGGTGTTGTTGTGGGAGAATTGTGCCATCTTTAACCAATCTGCCCATTGTTCCTGCTTCTTTCCTACATAAGCTCGGAGGAATTGTTCAAGATCTCAATTGATATGTTCTGTTTGACCGTCTGTTTGTGGATGATAGGCGGTGGAGATCTTTTGTGAAATACCGAGGAGTTTGCATAATTCTTTGGTAAAAGCGGAAACAAATTGAGGTCCACGATCGGAAACGAGTGTGGTAGGTAGGCCATGAATAGACCATACATGATCTCTAAATAGTATTGCTAAGTCCAAAGAAGAACATGTGTCATGTGTGGGAATAAAAACTACTTCTTTGGAGAAGCGGTCAACTACTACACAAATAGCTGTAAATAATTGTGATTTGGGTAATCCCGTAATAAAATCGACTGAGAGATCTTCCCATGGATGTTTTGCTGCGGGAAGTGGCATTAGTTTTCCTGCAGGTGCTTTTTGCTTACCCTTCGTGAGGGCGCACACTTAGCAGCTATCTACATAAGTTTTAACGTCTTTTGTAACACCTGGCCACGAGAAATATCTAGTGAGAGTATGTATAGTTTTTGAATGTCCACCATGACCAGCGACTGGTGAGTCATGGCATAGAGTGAGTAAACGAGTACATAAGGGTTCAGGTACGAAAACTTTGTTTTTGTCATTTTTGAAAATGTTCATAGATGAATCAAAGATGAAATCATTTATAGCATCAACCCCCAAAGAGATTGATATATTTTCTAAGTCTGATAGAAAGTCCGAAGATAATGAAACAGAATTGATAAATACAGTAGGTGGAAGAACCGTGATGTTTGTATTATGGTCTGCTACTGCATCACCATGATCTGGTCGATGAGATAGAGCATCTGCACGACCATTAGAAGATCCCAGTTTGTAGATGAAAGAATAATTAAATTCTTGAAGAAGCGCATGCCATTGTGCTTGACGACCACTAAGAGTTTGAGGCTTCTTCCAATATTCCAGATTCTTGTGGTTGGTCCAGATTTCAAGTCTTTCGCAACCAATAAGATAATGACACTATTCTTCGAGCACCCTGATAACTGCTAGCAGTTCTTTGTCATAAATAGGGTAGTTGTGCTCAGCGCTGTCAAAGGAATGCGAGATGAATGTGATGGGTCTCCAGTTTCCATTGTTACATAGGGTAGAAAGGACTGCGCCTGTTGCGATGTCTGAAGTGTCGGTTTCAACATGTACTTCTTGATTGCGGTTAGGATATTGAAATGAACACTCAATTTCTTTCTATTTTAATATCGATAACACTTAGCTAAGATAATCCCTACGTACGATAACTCTATTCCCAAACCAACGACAAGTCTCGACTATGACATCATACCACGTTATCACGACGTCATCATACATCATCGAGACTCCAGACCTTCTACGTCATCATTCTATCACATTCCCGCATGTTCCATGCCGACCCTAAAGCATGGTCCGTGCATACTATCTCACAGTATATAAGTAGTTAGTTTCCATGTAAATTACCTTAAGTTTGGAATTGTCTTTCTACGCTTTGGATATCAACTTTGGTTGACCCTTAGTGTTGTGGACTTTATCTTTTCAAATTCCAAACTTATCCTTAGTCGCTGGGCTCTTCGCCTCCCGACTACCTTTCCCTCCCACACCAAGCCTCGCCGTCGTCTTTAACGATGTGCTTGTACTTTCCTCCTTTGATCAGTCGTTCCCTGCTTGCAACAATCATAGTCGCGAAGCCCTCTCCGGGGTAGAAACCGTTTGTCCGCTGAATAGGTAAATCCTGAATTTTTATTGGGTTGTAGCGGTCGGTTTAGAAAGCTACAACAAGCAGTAACTTCTGGTGTTTTTTGACTCCTACTCGTCGTTCCCCCATTACTATATGTCTCACCCCCATTCCGTCTTAGCGGCTCGTCGCTGCGGACAAACCTACACCCGACCTCAGGTTAGAGGAACCCGCCAATACACATGATGTATCCGAGTAGAATACTCATTGAAATATTCGTCTATATGGTCGTCCGCCGTCTAAATACGGATAAAGTTGCTGTCAGGCATAGAGCACTAGCCCCTGTTATCTGTTGAGGTCTAACAGTTCGTACGCTGATCCTACGCTAGTGGATCCAGGTTCGCGTGATTACCTGCAACGTCACGTAAGCTCAATAGGGGCATTTTCCTCGCCTTTGCCCTGTGAGCTACCTTCCTGTAGTAGGGAAGTCATACTCCGGTTCCTCTTCATGCCCATCGCCCGTTCTCGTCAAGGGTTCTTTTCTCCCCTTCCTCCATCTTCCACGTAAATCTGTGCGTGCTGCCGTGCGCCACTGGGTTGTCATCATACGCTACAGCATCCCCCTCCCGCACTCGCTCCCCACAATCCCTGGAACCTCTTTCCTCGGATTCGCTCCACCACGCCGCCTCACCGCTGTCCACAACCTGTTGGTATATGCGAGCTCCTTCGGCAAATTTTTACCTTCGACCACAGACCGAATAACATACTCACTCGCATATTCCACGCCCTCTTCTACAACCTCAACGCTCAATACTACAAATGAGCTCCTCGACACCCATGCCCGGACCCTCTCGGGTCGCATCATCCGGATTCACCCAGATGGCCCTCGCGGGTCTCGAGGTTGAGTCCCAAGGAACTACCGCCCCCACCACGCCCATTTCCAACTCCCCCATGCCGCCCCACTTCCCTGCTGCAGGCGGCATGCCATTCACATCACTCACTCAGGGATTAAACCCCCTACACCAACGTCATCACGTCCCGCCAATGGATCCGGTCGGAGTATGGCTCCAGGCTTTCGAAGCCTGGCAACGGATATACCAGGGCGCGGGAGCTGCCGCTGGAAATCCTCCGCCTCCTCCCCCAAATCTCCGTCAGGAGATCCCCATCCAACAACCATCACCGCGCCGACCTCTCCCAATTCCTCCCTCCCACCCTCCGGAGGAGGATCTCCTGTTTCCTATCGCCCCACCCCTCGAGGGATACCTGGTCCCTCCCCTCAAATTGGTAAATCTATCACCGCCAAACCAGAACACTATGACGGCAACAAATCAAAATTTGTCACTTGGTGGCAGACGATGAAACTCTACTTAATCGGCTTCGAAAACCCCTTGTACGATTGGCAGAAGATACTCATTATCCTTTTGTACCTACGAGGTCCCAACGTGGCAGGTCGTTTCATGGACCTAATGGCAGAACTGAATGCAGTGCACAATATGACATACGCCACGTTCAAAGAGAAACTCAAGAAGGCGTTCCAGCCTGCCTCGCTGGTTTGCGACGCACAGAAAAAGCTCTTCGAGCTGAAGCAGGGCAAAGACACCGTTGAGGACTATTTCATCCACCTCAACCAGTTGGCAGAAGAAGCGAAGTTCGCTGTAGGAGCGAATGGAAGAGTTCTCGTAAGCCAAATCCGACGTGCGGTCCACTCTGACATTGTCAAGTATGTTGAGAGGAGCAGATCCGAGATGATTGACTCCACCAACGTGGTTGAATGGGAGACGGCACTTGTTTGCACCGCGGAGGTGCTAAAAGAGATAGCTGAAAGAAAGAGGACAGTCTTTGCCACTGGTCCAATATATGCGCCCCGTTTTGTCCCTCGTCCAAGGCCAACATACAATGCACCCTCAGGACCCCCTCCAACTGCTGCCGCTCCGGCACCAAAACCTCACCCGAACACCACGGGAACTTTCGGCGGACAAGGCGCTCCTATGGAGCTCGACAAGGCCCACACTGCAGGGATATGCAGAAAGTGTAAAAAGCCATGGCCCTGTGCGGACCACCCCCCTCGACCTCGCCCTCGACAGGTGAGAAGTATCGCAATAAATGGGCAGGAGATTCGCCTGGACATGTTCGAAAACATCTGCACAATGATGGCTGATGTGGAAGGAGGGCAGAATAGAATGGTAGAATATGCATCAGATGTATCTGAGGGCTCATCTTTTCTCCTCGTACAGTAGACACCAGTCGATCTGCTGTACAAATACCTAAGTCATTGAAAGCGAATCGGTTTTCGGTTTTAAGCAATGACGAGACTGAATCTGAGGAGACCATCGTAAATCTCCCAACCCCCAAACAAAAAATATCTATCCTACCACGCCCCTCTAAAAAAGTAAAATTCAACCCGTCTGTAAAAAGAGACAACGGGCCGAACGACCGTCACACCATTCTGAGGAAACATCCCTCGAAGTCCCGACCAAAGGAAGAGACATCCTCTTGTTCCTGGTTAAACACGCTGGACCCTTGGTCCATGCGTTGGATGAAGGCACAGGTTGAAAATTCTGATGTAGAATGAAGCATCAGACACCTAAAGTCCTTTGTCCATGACACCAGAACAATTGAAGTGTCTTGGGACCTGGTCCAGGAACTTCGAACAATGACAGCAGAAGACGCATATTGGGTGCTACGCGAACTACAAAGTGCACCCCGATTCCAAAAAGTGTCAACCTGTCTTCCAAAAAGGAACTCCCTTGAGATCCCCATACAACTCACTTTAGCCAATGGAACAAAAGCCGAAGTGAGAGCCCTCATCGACTCGGGCTGTACAGGGTCATCCATCCACGAAGACTTTGTGGTTAAAAAGGGGGTACCTACTCATTCCCTCCCCTATGCACTTACAGTGTACAATGCTGATGGCACCACCAACGCTGGAGGCAAAATTGAAAAGTTTGTCATCGTCGAACTCCAAGTCCAAGAGCATAAGGAACAAATAGCTCTGGCTGTCACAAACTTAGGACCCAATACACTCTTCCTCGGACACGACTGGTTGAAAGCACACAACCCCGCTATCGACTGGAGATCAGGAAGAATCGCGTTCCGTTGTAACAACGACCACGGAACCACCTCAGTAGACAAGGAGGACGACGAACTGAGCGAAGACTTTAATCCCTCAAAGGGAGATCGCCTCTTCCAAATCAATGCCGACGAGTATTTCCGAAACGTCGCAACAGAGGTAGCGATTAAAGACTACGCTCAAAAGAAAAAGAGAACCTTTGAAGAAGTCGCACCAGAATATGTCCACGAATACAAGGATGTATTCTCAAAAGAAAACTTTGATGTGCTACCCCCGAGACGCCCTTGGGACCATGCGATTGAATTACTCCCCGGGAACCATGAAGTGGACTGTAAGGTGTACCCACTCAACCCGGGAGAACAAAAGGAGCTCGACAACTTCCTCGAAGAAAACCTCAAGTCGGGACGTATCCAACCATCCAAATCCCCTTTCACCTCTGCCTTCTTCTTCATCAAAAAGAAAGATGGATAACTCCGCCCCGTGCAAGATTATCACAAGCTCAATGCGGTAACTCGTTGAAACCGATACCCTCTTCCGCTTATCAGCGAACTGGTGGACAAGCTAAAGGCCGCCAAATACTACACGAAGTTCGACGTCAGATGGGGCTACAACAATGTACAAATGGCGGAAGGCAATGAGTGGAAGGCCACGTTCTGAACAAACCACGGACTCTTCGAACCTCTAGTGATGTTCTTCGGTCTAACAAACTCCCCAGCAATGTTTCAAACAATGATGAATGTGTTGTTCCGGGAATTAGTCGACCAAGGCATAGTGGTGGTCTACATAGACAACATCATGATATTCATGAAGACAGTAGAAGAGCATAGACAAGTAGTATGAGAAGTGCTACAAATACTACGAGATGCGCATTTATACCTTCGTCATGACAAATGCGACTTCGAAGTCCAAGAGACAGAATTCCTCGGACTAATAGTCGCACAAGACAAGGTAAAAATGGACCATAAGAAGGTCGCAGCCATTGCCGATTGGCCCGTCCCAACGTCAAAGAAGACACTTAGAGGTTTCCTCGGATTCCTCAACTTTTACCGATGTTTCGTCAAAAACTTCGCCATGATTGCACGTCCTCTCAATGCGCTCACATTGATAAAAAAGGACTTCGTCTGGACGGACAATTGTCAAAAGGCCTTCGAGCTACTCAAGCTCACCATCTCATCTGCCCCAGCACTAGCCATGCCAACCGACACAGATCCTTACTGTGTAAAAACCGACAGTTCAGGTATCGGCATCGGTGCTGTCCTATCACAAAAACAAAACGATGTTTGGCACCCCGTCGCCTTCATCTCCAGGTCTCTCAACGACGCGGAAAGAAACCATCATGCTGCCGATCTCGAAATGCTCGCCATCATATTCTCACTCAACGAATGGTGACAATACCTCCTCGATGCAGCACACCCTATCGAGATCCTCACTGATCATAAAAATCTCGAGTTCTTCCGCCGTCCCCAAGACCTCTCCCACCGTCAAGCCCGATGGCAACAAATCCTTCAGGAATATTCCCTGACCATCACACACCATTCGGGCAAGACAAACCCCGCTGATCCTCTGTCCCGGAGGCCAGACTTTACAAAGGGGGTGGAACGCGACAACACGCAACAGACACTCCTCCCACCCCCCCTTTTTTCACCTAAAGTCATCAATGCGGTTGCTTCAGACAGCATCCTCTCTCAAATAACCAAGCTACAATACAAACTCGAGAGATTCGCTAAAGAAGGACTCGCAAAGGAACAATCCCTCTGGACACGAGAGAACGGCCTTGTGAAGTGGAAAAAGCTCACGTATGTCCCTAATGACAAAAAACTACGCGAAGATATCATCATGGCCAACCACGACCACCCGATCGCCGGACACCCGGGAATCAAAAGAACTCGCGACCTCATCATGAGCGAGTATTACTGGCCATCACTTCATAAAGACGTCGAAGGTTATGTGAAAGGCTGTGACACCTGTCAAAAGGTCAAGGCCAAAACCACTTCCATTCATACCCCTCTCCACCCCAATGAGATCCCCTCCTCGCCATGGGAAATCATATCCGTCAACCTAATCGGTCCCCTGCCACAGTCTGACGGCAAAAATGCCATACTTGTCATCGTCGACAGATTCTCCAAAATGATCCATCTTATCCCAGTAATGGACACCATTACATCACAAGGAGTAGCAATCATATTCCGCGACCAAGTGTTCAAACTCCATGGTGTACCACAAAAGGTAATATCGGATCAAGGAACACAATTCGTTTTGACATTCATGCAAGACCTATACTCCCTCCTCGGTATCGAAGCCAATCCCTCCACCGCCTATCACCCTCAAACCGATGGACAGATGGAGCGAGTAAACCGAGAAGTTGAGAAGTATCTACGCATCTATGTAAACCATAGGCAGACCGACTGGGCCGAATGGCTCCCCCTCGCCGAGTTCGCGCACAACTCACAGACCACCAGTGCAACGGGCATCTCACCCTTCCTACTCAACTACGGAAAACAGCCATTAATACCCAACAAACGAGTGGAAGTACGAAACGAGTCAGCCGTTGCCTTCGCTGACCAAATGAAGTCACACCACGAAAGTGCCCGAGCCGCATTAGAAAAAGCAGCGCAAGCCATGAAGCAAAGCCACGACAAACACGCTTCACCGGCACCGAACTTTTCAAATGGACAACTAGTACTCCTCGAAGGAACAAACATCCGTACAGATAGACCTACGAAAAAGTTCGACACCAAGCAGCACGGCCCTTTTAAGGTAAAGCGAAGGGTGGGAGAAGCGTCATACGAACTCAAACTCCCCAAAACATGGCGCGGATCCATCCTGTGTTCCATGAATCCCTCCTCACCCCCTACCAGACCGGCACGGCGAAATTACAAAGAAAACCCAATCCGCCACCACCGGTCATTGTCCAACAAGATGAGGAACACGAGGTCCAAGAAGTGGTTGACTCAAGGAAAAGACGAGGAAAAACAGAATACCTCGTTTATTGGAAGGGCTACCCCCGTGAAGAAAGGACCTGGGAATCCAAGGTGAACGTCAAGAACACCTCAAAACTCGTCGATAAGTTTCACACTGCCAACCCAACCGCAGTACACGCGGTCACAGAAACATGCAGTTGTTCAACCTGTTCATCCAAAACCCCTCTATTCACCAATGCTTCCTTCAAGTCGTACGCCACTTCACTCAACCAACTCCCCGACCATCTCTTCGAATTCCCCCCGTCCGACGGCAACCCCGTTATCCCTGGTATTGTCGTCGAAAGGGACTTCAATGGCTAAAAAGGGGGTAATGAAACGAACACTCAATTTCTTTCTACTTTAATATTGATAATACTTAGCTAAGATAATCCCTACATACGATAACTCTATTCCCAAACCAACGACAAGTCTCGACTATGACATCATACCACGTTATCACGACGTCATCATACATCATCGAGACTCCAGACCTTCTACGTCATCATTCTATCACATTCCCACATGTTCCATGCCGACCCTAAAGCATGGTCCGTGCATACTATCTCACAGTATATAAGTAGTTAGTTTCCATGTAAATTACCTTAAGTTTGGAATTGTCTTTCTATGCTTTGGATATCAACTTCGGTTGACCCTTAGTGTTGTGGACTTTATCTTTTCAGATATGCAAGAAGTGGTGCCGTTGTAAATCTAGACTTTAAGGTTTTGAATGCCTCTTGTTGATTGGTACCCCACATGAACGGAACATCTTTCTTGGTAAGATCGTTCAGGGGACATGCAATCTCGGCAAAACCTAGAATGAAGCGTCTATAATAATTATATAGTCCGAGGAAGCCTTGTAACTGTTTAAGGCATGTAGGTACGGGCCAATCTGTAATACCAGCTACTTTGCCTTTTTGCATTTGTACCCCCTTTTTAGATACAACCATTCTGAGAAAGTCTACTTCGTCTTTAAAGAAGTGGCACTTCGAGGGTTTTACATAAAGATCATTATTGCATAAGCGACGAAGGACTTCTTTTACAACCTCTTCGTGTTCCTCTTTAGACTTTTTCGACATAAATATCATACAGTCGTTGATATAGATTATTACTACAGCGTACATGTCGTTAAATATATTGTTCATCATTTGTTGGAATGTAGGTGGGGAGTTCGTCATACCGAAATACATTACAGTAGGTTTGTATGCTCCAATAGGTGTGACGAAAGCACCTTTCCATTCGTCTCCTGCTTTTATCTGCACGTTGTTGTATTTCCAACATAAGTCAAGGGCAGTGAAGAGATCAGTGTTCTTTAGCCGATCTATTAATTGTGGGATTAACGGTAAAGGATAGGAGTTCTTGATGGTGCCTTCGTTTAAATATCTGTAGTCCATGACCATTCGTTTTTTGCTGTCCTTTTTTGGTATAAAGAATACAGGTGATGTTTGTGGTGATTTTGAAGGAGTGATGTAGCCTTTTTTGAGTTTTTTGTCGATGAACGTGTGAACTTCTTTCATTTCGACATCTGATAGGGGAATTACTTGACTCTTCTTTGGAATGAAGTCCGCTTTGAGATCTATGGCATGATCCCAATGTTTTCTTTTCAGCATTCTTGTGGATTCTTGTTCCAAAAAGACATCTAGAAACTCATGGTAAGCTTTTGGTACTTGTTCTATAAGTCCTTCTTCTATAGTACATATAGTAGATGTGGGAGCTGCGATAGGTCCGTTTCCCATAATTTTACAGTATTGTGTACAGTGAGGAAAGTTAATAGTTTGGTTTACCCAATCAATTTTAGGGTTATGGCGATAGAGCCAGTCATACCTGATGATCATTTGATGGGTTCCAAGTTTAGATACGTAAGCGTCTATGGTTTCATAATGTCCTTCGATTTCCACAATTAGGGTTACCACATGATGAATTTGGCCAATGGCACTTTGAGATCCGTCAGTGTTGTGTACCTTTATCGGGTTATCTAAGTTAAATGTGGGAATTCTGTGTCGTAATACATAATCTTGATCGATGAAAGTGTGGGATGCTCCCAAGTCTAAGAGATATTTAAACTTGTAGCATATCCATTGGTGATTTTGTTTGCAATGTATGATGGTCTCAAGTGAGAATTCTCCACTGAATGACAACGTCGTTGCTCACATTGTGACTTGGAGGGGTTTATAGATATACAATATTTTTTGTTGTTTTATAAGAGAATTAAGTACACTATTATTATACTCCGGTGCTGCGCTCAATTGAGATGCTCTTACGGAGGACGCAGAAATATTACATAGTACAGAAGAAAGAGTATGTAAAGGGAAATCATTATCCGTACAATCAACTAAAGGTTCATGCACATGAACACCCTCATTGTTCACATGCTGTTTCCTTTTAAAGCCTGGGCTGCTTGGTGCTTTGCCTCAGACTCAAACTTGTCCCTGTAAAAGGCTTCAGCCTCCTCCGAGATGAAGGCGCATTGTTCTGCTTGCGATACCGGTGCAGGAACTAGGAGAGTTGGAAGGGGACGACCCGTGTAGTGTTGGACAACTTGCGTCTGTTGAGAGTAATGGACATACTTGTTTTCTGTTGATTGCACATAAGTGCCTTGGTTGTAGTCCCACACGTATTGTTGTCGTTGTTGTGGAGGACGGGAAGGACGACAGTATGGGTTCTTTGGACAGTTGGGTTTGATGTGTCCTGGCAGATTGCACAGGAAGCACGTCCTAGTGTCCAGACGGGAGGATGATGGCGCAGCCTGCTGCGCTCTGATCTCCATAGGAGCTCTACGTCCTGGCTGTGTTCCATACAGTGTGAATCGTGGTCATTGTTGCAGGGGAGGTGCATTTGATGGAGGGGGGTATGGGTATCGAGGGTTTTGGAGAGGACGAGGATGGAAGCGAGCGTTGCTTGGCGGTCCCCTTTCGACCGCTATTTGTTCATAAGCTCTTCCAATCTTTTGGTACTCTTGTTTCAGATTGTAGAAATCTGGTTTGAAGTATCCTTGGGTGAGCTCAGCCCTTTCATAGATTCTAAAGTCTACGGCCTTTTTAAGCAACGTGGATGCGTGGTAATCCTCTATGTTTACTTCTCTTCTCAGCACCTCAAATTTTTGAATGAACAGATCTATGGAATGTCCATTCTGTTTTAGGCCCTCAAGTTTCCTTAATGACTTGTGGGCGAGGACGTCGATATGGAAGTAGGATTTAATTTCATTTTGTAGCACAGACCAAGATGGCCATGCTGATTCTCCATACAGTCCGATGACATTGTTGTTTGCATCCCTTTGATCGTCAAACTCCTTGTCGTAATATTTTTCCAGGGTTATTTGGGTGAAACCCTCGGCCTTCTTTTTGAGTCAGGATAGTACCACGACATATCAGAGTTTATCAGACTTCCAGATCTGTGCGTCTACCCATAGATGTAGCCTTATCCACCATAGACAGAAGGTGGTCCAGTCACCATCCCATTTCTCAGGATCAGCGATTTTCTTAGTCACGTTGGACTTTTCCTTGTCGACGCTGAGGTTGTTGAGTCAATGGATGAGATCGTCGAGATCGACGTGGCTGGATCCGGATGCCATCCCTGACATAGCGATTTATGGGGCGTAGGAGAGTGATAGGACAAAGGTAGGAGCAAAGAAATTCGGTGTGATAGAGAACTAGGGAGAAGGCGGGTCGGAGAGGGTGAGAGATGGTTGGGTATTAGCGGGGGGGATTAAAAGACAGAATTTTGAAAACATCTTTCAGTTCCTTACTGTGCAGTATCTTCCAACCGCACTCTGGGGAACCTACAGTCCTTGATTGTCGAAGTCGAAAGATGTATCCTAGGTGACCGCAGTAACCTGTAATAAGAACTGGTTCTCTCTCTACTCCTTATCCTAGTATAGGTCGGAAATGAGCATGTCTGAAAGAATCGGGATGATTCAGACTATCGCTCTGCACGTGACGTCACAGGTGATCATGCGAACCTGGGTACACTAGCATAGTACCAACGTACGGACTGTTAGACACTCAACAGACAACGGGGGCTCGTGCACTATGCCCGGTAGCAACCTTATCCTTATTTCTAATGGCGGACAACCATATATAAACAGTGCTTGGTGAGTGCTTTACTCGTCACCGTCAAGTGGTGATAACTGCAGATGACCCTTAGCTCTGGGTACTGAGTGGTGTGTATGAAGTCTAATCCAAGTGTTATAAGAGGGAATCTCCTAATGACACATGGCTCAGATCTTATGTCTCGCAGGCTACACGTGTCCTGGCTCAGGGAATGAGGGTATGTGGATCTTCTCCGAACAACACACTCTATAATGACCAGAGGTCAAGGCAATGAGTATATGTGGTGAACAAAGTGGATTAGACTGAGGAACTCAGTCATCAATGGTCTACTTTATATACATTACAGAATGGTGCACAGACCATGCTATGCGTGAGAGATATTACTGTGTATGGATATAGTAAAGAAGTGTTTGTGAGAATGTGATAACAGAAATGAACGTGTGAGAGACGGTAATGATTGTGGGAATAGATAAGGTGTGAAAGTAACGGAGATTAAAAAGGTGAGGCAGGTCACATGATTTGGATCAGGTGATTGTTCTCACGGTCACGTGTTTGATCACATGACTTTTGAAGGTAAAGTCTTTTGTAGATGAAGAGTATAGATGGCAATAAAAAGTTTGAAAATGTTCATATTTATAACACCTTAGCCCTGCCAAAATAGAAAAATACACCAACGAAATCATCAAGTGGCGCGCGAGACAAATGCCCACCCTTAAACATGTGCAGGAACTATACAGTAAACTGCTACATGCGGCGTCCATCCTACCTCAGGGCCAGGCTTACCTTCTTGGGCTAGAAAGCATGCTGGCAACCGGTGCCAAGCAACCTTTCGTTCCCCACTGCCCTGATAAAAACCTCAACAAAGACCTATGCTGGTGGATCAACAAGTTGCGCAGCAGGACAATCATCCACTCGATCTACCCCCCACCCACTTTTCTCAACCCCAAAGCTTTCTCGGATGCCAGTTCTGGTATTGGAGTTGGCATCACCATTGGAAACCAGTGGCATGCCTGGTGTCTTCGGGCAGGATGGCAGTTCCTACATGAACCCAAAGACAATGGATGGGCAGAGGCCATTGCCTTTGAGCTCCTTATCCGCGCTCTCAACACTCTCCTATCCGACATGAACCACGTCCTCATATACAGGGACAACACCAGTATTGTCGAGGGATGGCGCACTGGCAGACACCACAACAGAGCGGTCAACACCATATTCAAACATGTTCACACTTTCCTTGACTCAACCCTTCACATACACAGTGTCGCAATGCGATATATCCCCAGCGCAGATAACCCAGCAGATAACCCATTCAGAGGCATCTACGGACCAAAAAATCTTCTACTCCCAACCATCCCATTACCCAAGCACCTTAGGGATTTCCTCATGGATGCCACCAACCCACTCTCAGCCCAGGAACTCAGAGACCTCAGAGAAGGGCAATACTCCAGCAGTGCTGCCAGAATTTTCAACAACAAGCGCCTTCAACAGGAAGCAGCTAAGAGAACCAGAGCAGAGACCCAGCTTGAGGACGAGCTGGTCCTCAGTGTCCTCCAAGACAAGCAGCTCTAATCCAGCATGGTTTGACTTTCCACTACCCACTCAAGCCAACGTGGACAGCTCACACTCTGTGCCACCAAAGCCACAGCCATACTCAGCTGACCTCCGACCTCTTCCTTCCCTTTACCGCCCGCACTGTCTGGCCAAAGATAGATTGCGCTTATGGACTCCCACCACTCCCTCCGAGAGATCAGCGAACCAATCTGCCCCTGCGGAAATTCTTGATGATGCCTTAGACCGAATTTTAAAAGTCATTGGTGCGTCCTGGGCAGAAAGCACCAAAATTCTCTATGGCAATGCCCTATTGGTATTCCATGTCTACTGTGGCCTCAACGGACCCATACCGGAGCAGGAGCATTGTCCGATCTCGGGCACGCTACTATTAGCTTTTCTTTCCAGCTGTGCTGGAAGCACCTCCAGATCAGCCCTGGCAAATTATGCGGCAGGTACAAAAGCATGGCATCTTTTACATGGTCAACCCTGGAACATTCGCCAGGATGAACTTCATCTCACAATACAAGGCGCTACCCGCCTGGCCCCCTGCAGCTCCAAACGGGCCAAACGACCCCCCATCACCATCAATGATCTCAAAGTGATTCATGCCGGCCTCGACATGAATGACCCCTGCGATGCCGCCACCTACGCCTGCACAGTAATCACCTTCTACTGCGTGGCCAGGCTAGGCGAATTCACGGTTCCTAACATACACGAAAAATTCGAACCAATGAAGCACATCATGCGTCGAGATGTATCCTTGTTAAAGGACAAGGACAATCTACCTGTCATAAAATTCAGAATTCCAGTCACAAAGTGCGAGATCAACAGCGAAGATGTACAGTGTGCCCCCCAACCAGGATGCATCACGGACCTGGAAACCGCGCTCCGAAACCACCTTCGACTCAACCCCGCTCCACCAGATGCCCACCTTTTCGCATGGAATCACCCGAAAAGTGGACTTCGCCCACTATCCAAAACACAAATCACAAGTAAATTAGCAGACATCGCCAAGCGAAACAATCTCGCAGAGCTGAAAGGACACAGCCTTCACATAGGAGGCACACTCTTCTACTTACTAAAAGGAGTTCCCTTCGACGTAGTCAAGGTGATTGGTCGTTGGGCCGGAGAAGCGTTCACCCTATACCTAAGGGAACACGCGCTCATCCTCGCCCCATTCCTGCAAGCCGATCAACAACCCCTCAACAATTTCATGCGCATTGCAATGCCGCCAGTTCGTTGATGGTAAGCAGCCTTCGCTTCTAGTGTTTGGGTCCCAAGCCTCGCTGGGCGCGTCACCAAGGCTCCTAACAGGAGGGTCACAGCTCACCTTTTCCCTTCAGGCTAGGGCCCAGCCTCGAGTCGGAAACCTGACGGTTTCGCCCGACCACACACAACATTGCCGCATAGCAAGGATTCATTGATCTTTCTCCTAACACTGCTTGTACATACCGATGTTACATCTACTTTCACCATACACTCGTGCGAGCGATATCACGCAGACCCCTGTTTAGGGACTATATCCCGAATCCCGAATGAGGTTCGGATCTTTGTCTATGGGGAAAGATCAGTGCGTGAACGTTCCTACCTCGGCATCGTTGGTCACAGGGAGCAGTCGCAAGAACAGACTGAACAGTATGAGGACCATAGTACGACCTTCGAATTGATTTGTTCCGAGGACGACTGGCCTGAGTTGATGACATGCACACGGAGTAACACGACGAGGTCGGACTCTATACGTACGCAATCCAATTATCACTATGCGTCTTCAAGAACTCACCAGGCCCGGAATTCTTCAGTAAAGAGGTGGACTTTGAATATACATCTCCGGCTGAAACTACGTATGGACCCATTCAACACAAAATCATTTACCCTTCGAGGGACTATCGGAATTCTTGCTTTCTTTACGGCCATACAGAAGCATACATTCGTCACCGCTCAGTCTCAGCCTGATGACTTCTCAAGAGCCCCGATTGATTGTTGATCAAAATGTATGGTTGATTCTGCGATTACATGTTCGAATGTATAGCGCTGACCAGGTAACCTGTCAGCCTGCATCGCGAACTTTTGATGAGCTTATCGCCTTAGCAGACGAGCAGTATGCCCTGTATGAACAGAATTCGAATAACGCGACGCTCGACATCGCCATACATCACTACTGTGCAGCCTTTGATCTTGGTCCAACGACAGACACGACAGTGGACTATGTACCGTCGTACTTCCGCTTCTACAACGCACGTCTCTTGCGCCCGCAGAGGCAAGGCAACGACACCGTCGCAAACAGATATCTATACAAAGTTCTCGAGTTTGCACCGCGTGCGCATTATCTGCGACCAGTCCTATTGGGTATCCAAGCTACATCGTATACACAACGCTACCAACGTACCAACAATACAGCAGACCTTCACTCGGCGGTCGGAAAACTCCAGACCGCCGTGGGTACCATCCTAGCAACCCACCCTCAACGCGTACACCTGCTGATGCAGTACGGTTCCGCGCTCCACAGAAAGTATTTGGTTCTCAAAGGCGAGGTCGATTTGAATCTAGCTATCCAGCAATTCAGGACGGTGCTGGAGGGCTGTCCTGACGACTTGCTCATACCTGCTTGACGGTCCCTCGCGCTCGTGCTCGACGCTCGTTACAAGCTGCGCTACGATATCGATGATATCCATCTTGCAGTTCAAGCTTATGCCGCTGTAATCGACATGTTGCAACAACAATCAATGGAATACGTTGTTACCTGCATGGGATACGCCATTGTCTTGAACGCCCGGTTCTATCGCAAAGGGGATCTTGGTGACCTCAATGTTGCCATCGAGTACTTCGAAGTCGTCGTGAGGAGATGCCCACCTGGTCAACAGTATTATTTCAATGCGTTGACCTTCTATGCGACCCTCCTCGTCGTTCGCTCGGAACAGAGAGAGTCCATCCAGGACATCGACAGAGCAATTGAATGCATTCGCAATGGCATGACTGCCGGTCGTATGGACGACCCTTCCCGGCCCGAGATGCTCAGCACCCTCGGGTATTGCCTAGTGTCCCGTTTCTTGCACTGTGGTAGTGCTACGGATCTCGAAAGCGCGGTGGAGAATTGTTACGCCGCCGTACACGTGTCCTTGGACTCATCCCTTGATGCTGTTACTCGTGCCGGCAACAGGAACCACCTCGCCTTCTCCCTTTTCACACGTTATCAGCTGCAGGGCGATATGATGGACTCTACCCGCCTATCCATCCTCAACAACTATGCTCGTATTTTTGGAATTTTGGCGAGGAAGGATCCTGACAATGGCCTCTCCGATCTAGAACTTTCCATCAAATACTTCAACGAAGTACTCAACAACTGCTACGCATCAGCCCGTTCCACCGTCCTCACCAATCTAGCCATGACTCTTCTTTATCGCTACTCGCTACTTGGCGATCTGTCTGACATTGATGTCGCTTTTTCACTCAGCAAGGAAGCTCTAGACCTGCAGCCAGAGAACCATCCATTTCGGGGAAGGACGTTCTTGTCCAAAGCTAAAGCTGTTATCGCTATGCTTCCCCGGAAACACACAATCGTCGACACGCAGAACGCATTGGACATTCTTCATGCAGCTCGAGAGGTGTTTACACCCGGACAACCGCTGCTCATCGAGACATACAGGGAACTCTCTAATGTGCACTCCCTGCGGCACTCTATCACAAATAGCAGCACTGATTTGGAGAACGCATTTAAGTACCGGATAGCGGCCGCAGAATATTCAAATGGCGGCTCGCAGGTCCAATTTGAGGCAGCTATGCAATGGGTAGAAGACGCGGAAAAGTTTGCTCATCCATCGTTGCTCGATGCATACAGGTCTGCTATACGCATTCTAGACTTGCATCTTGTCCTCAAACCCTCCGTGAACGACCGGCACGATATAATCAAGACACAGGCGTTGTCTATTTGTGCGGATGCGACATCTTGCGCTCTCAGACGCCATGACGTCGTTGGTGCAGTGGAGCTGTTCGAACACAGTCGAGGTCTGTTTTGGACCTTTATGGGACGTTTACGGGCTCCACTAGACGAATTGCGGGCGAGCGGACCAGACGGTCGGGATCTAGCCGATGAATTCGAGAGTCTCAGTCGTCAGCTGGAGACGCCGATGACTTTAGGTGACGATGGAGAGTATGGGCAGATATTTAGACGTGTTCAGAGGGATTGGAATGCTGTGGTCGACAAGATACGGGTTGTCGATGGTTTCAACAGGTTTTTACTACCACCTTTTTACAAGGATCTTCGAGCCGCAGCCATTGGGGGTCCAGTGGTTATCCTCAACGCCAGTCGACATTCATGTGACGCAGTCATCGTTCTTGCAGAAGCGGAGCCGATTCATATTGCCTTTCAGGAAGACGCCTTTGCTGAGATTGTTACCATGCCGTCCGAGCTCAAGGACGTCCGACGCAGTCTACGCCAATTTCCTGTCGATTCAAAAGATAAGGAAAAGGCCAAGGAAGAAAGAAAACTGGCTGCCTTGTTGCGTCGTCTCTGGGATTGCATCGTCTGTGAAGTTGTTCGTAGGCTCGAGCCGCTTGTCCCAAAGGATTCACGAATTTGGTGGTGTCCCACCGGCGAATTCACTTCACTCCCGATACATGCTGCTCACCCATATCGCAGGGGAGAGCGTGGATTGTCGGACATCTATGTCTCGTCATACACTCCTACGCTTTCCGCACTCATTCGGAGCCGGAACAAGCGGAACGAACAGCAGGGTGTTCCTAGCTTCGTATCCATCGGGCAACCAAACTCGCCTGGCCATATTGTACTGGTCTCCGTTCATAAAGAACTTGACTTGCTCCGCCGAGTCCTCTCTAATTCAGTTCGATTCACCGAGCTCAGCGATGAGGCAGCGACGCGGGAAGCGGCTCTGACAGCGTTGAGCACGCATACCTATGCCCATCTCGCCTGTCACGGGGTACAAGTAGCCAAACAGCCCTACGACTCCTACTTTGCTATGCGCGACGGCCATTTGACGTTGCTCGACATTATCCACAACCAATCTGGTCGCGAAACCGAGTTTGCGTTCCTCTCGGCGTGCAAGACTGCGACGGGCGACGAGCGTGCGCCGGACGAGGTGGTACACCTCGCTGCGGCTTTGCAGTTTGCTGGGGTCCGGAATGTTGTGGGGACGATGTGGTCGGTGGATGATGAGGTTGCTATTTATATCGTGGAGGCGTTTTATCGTGCGATGGTGCGTGAGGATGGGGTGTTTGATACATCTCGTGCTGCGCGGGCTTTGAGCGTGGCTACGGAAGCGACGAGGGATCGGGTCCCCATGGACCAGCAGATTGTATTCATACATATTGGGGTGTGAGATGGTTGGTCTGCCAGTAGCATGAGTCGCCACTTTTAAAACCTGACGACAATCTGCGCGTTTGGGCCTTCCTCGTCTGTGAAAAAAAAAAACTTTCTTGTTTTGGGATCTTCGACGAGCGGTGACTGTTCGCTTTGACGACAAAGTGTGCACGAGGTCTCAATTTTGCACATGACTTATCAGAGAGTGATATGTATCTTGCTCAACGACTCACAG
Organism: Boletus pseudopeckii; assembly: GCA_038092915.1. Lineage (NCBI taxonomy): Eukaryota > Fungi > Basidiomycota > Agaricomycetes > Boletales > Boletaceae > Boletus > Boletus pseudopeckii. Next base: position 28,341 of record JBBPRH010000196.1, read on the forward strand.
GTCTGTGCAGACTGGATCAAAAACATTGTGGCTTGATCATCCCAGAGGAGAGAAATACAAATGTAATAAGAAAGGATGTCACCGACGACTCCTGGCCACGATTCTGTTGCTCTTTCCTGGGCGCTTACTCCCACCTGTGTGTTTGCCACCGGCGGTACGTTTTCCTCCAACCGCACGCTTGCTCTTGGGTGGACCGCTTCGCTTACTAGAGCCGCCCAGACTTTTTGAACGTTTAGCTGCGGGACGATCGGAGATAGCGTCCTCGACAGCGATGTCGAAAGCCTCTCCGCCAGTATCCTGATTGTCAAGAGCCCCTTTACGTTCTACGCGACGAAAGCGTGAGCCAACTCAGCATGTTCTCAGACAACATTCCGCAGCTTACTTCGTTTGAGCGATTTCAGTCGCTCTTCCATCTCTTTCTTCCCCTTCTCCCTCTCGCGCTGTTTCTCGAGTTGTACTTGTTTGCCAAACTTCTTAGCCGCGCGTTCCTGTCGTTTTTCCTCGGCTTTTTTGATTCCAGCACGCTCATCGAGTAACCGGGAGCGGATGCGTTCCATGTGGGCGTCTGACTTGACCATTTCGGCGAAATAGTCAGAGGGACGGGTGAATGGGAGTGAATGTGATGCTGCGAGCGTGCGGGCATGGTCCGCAGAGTATAACGCTTGTTTATAGCTAGAAACGAGAACGAGAACGGTCAGAATGGCAGATGCGTTTGGATGAAGAGTCGTTTGCTAACAATGCAAGTTCGCGATTCAGGTCATCATCGACGTCGACCTCGATGGTTTCCGGGAAAGGGACGACGAGGGTTTCCGTCCATGGTAATGAAGGGTCAAGTTGGATTGTCTCGCGTATGCGACGAAGGGCGTCCTATCGAACAAAAAAAAAAAAAAAGAGATGGGTGGCTATCGTAGTCGGTGAAGTAGAGTCACGCGAGGTTTACGCACGGTGTTGTCGATTTCGACTTTTTGTTTTGGTATGGCATCCTCGTCGAGAACGACCTGCTCGACATCGTCTTCGTCTAGGGCAACCTCCTCTTCGCTTTCCTCTTCTTCAACGTCCGGTTCTGGTTGTGCAACTTTTTGGGTATTCTTGCCCATGTCGTCGTTTTGCAATGAGGGCCAAGCTTCCCTTACATCTGACTACCGGATAAGGAAAGACTGGCGAGCTAAAATCTTTTACACTTGACCGCCAGCGTCCTCGACGTCCAAACGTCTCCATTCCTCCAAAAGCCCTTGTAAATCACGATGGTGAGTACCCTTTTGCACAGTTGTCTTTAATTAACTTTGTATGGCCTTGAACCAGCGGCCAATTCTATTGCAAGGCAAGCACTTCTTCGTATGACACCCGTCGATGCGAACTCAATGGAAAATCAGGTCACGAACGTTCTCTGACGCAGATAAAATTCAACACCGAGGGCGATCTCCTTTTCTCAGGCTCAAAAGACCACATCATCAACGTCTGGTTCTCCCATAACGGTGAACGGCTCGGGACATATGATGGTCACAACGGGACGGTGTGGACGATCGACGTTGATTGTGAGTCTAAAACCCACTTATGTCCGCTATCCAGTTGAGGGTGAACTCACATGAGCTAGCACAATCTAGATTTCTGGTTTCCGGCTCGGCAGACAACCAGCTACGCCTCTGGAGCGTCTCGAGCGGGAAATGTCTGTACGTTTGGGAGTTCCCAACCGCGGTGAAACGGGTGGTGTTCAGCGACGACGATGAGAGGATCGTCTGTATCACAGAACAACGTATGGGGCACCAGGGCGCCATTCGGGTTTTCAGATTAAACCGCGACGGCGATGGAACGGACCGTTCGTCTCCTCTTTTGTTTTGTTTCGTGACATGATGTCGCGACATATTGCTCATGTCTACCATTCCCTGTCACAGAACCACGCGAACCGGAACACATGTTTCATCCTGTTGGCTCCAAAGCCACAGTGTGCGCGTTTACCTACATGCCCAACACCATTCTCACCGGACATGAGTCTGGGAAGATCTCCCTATTCGACTTCGTCTCTGGGACGGAAATCTCAAACAACGAGCGTGCCCACATGGATACCGTGACCGATCTTCAGCTGTCGCCAGATCGGACTTACTTCGTGACAAGTAGCAAGGATAAAACTGCACGGGTCAGTCTTGCATTCGTTTACCGTCCCTTTGAACGCCACTCATTACGTTGTTACCCTTCAAGCTACACGATACCAAAACTCTACGAGTGCTCAAGACATATTCTACAGAAACGCCACTCAATAGCGCGGCACTCGCACCAAACAAGCCCTATGTGAGCACGAACTGCCTTTTTAAAAAAATGTAGCCCATTCTCACACTAGCAACAACCTAGGTTCTTCTCGGCGGAGGACAAGAAGCAATGCAGGTCACGACAACGTCGTTGCGACAGGGTAAATTTGAAACACGTTTCTGGCACAAGGTATTCGAAGAGGAGGTTGGGCGGGTGAAGGGCCATTTCGGGCCTGTGAACACGTCAGTTGCTTCTTGGAACGCGCAAATAGTTTACTGATCGTGTGCTCAGTATCGCAGTTCACCCCGCCGGAACTTGTTATGCTTCTGGAGGGGAGGATGGTTTCATACGGGTCCATCACTATGAAGAATCATACTTCCGAGCCAAACCCTATGGTGACTTGGAGATTGAAGATTAACAATGACCTGGATTCTGTGTCCCCTGACAAGGGAATCTATCACTGGTTCTTCTAACGCTGTAAGTTTTACACTAGGGCTTACATATGTGTATCAAATAGGCGAAGGGAATCGCTTAAACATACTGTTGTCATGGGTAAACTCAAGCCCCTATGTGTACAAACGAAACTTTCTGCGCCAACGACACCCCCTTTCCAACCACTTTCAGTGCCTCATTGAGTGATCGCGCAGTGTTTGTACACTGCATCAACTCTCCTTCTTTCGAGATAATTTCCCCATAGAATGCACCAGCCACTTCCCGCATGGCCATGTCATCGACCGGCCAAAGAGTTCCGATGACACTCCGGACGCCCGAATACTGCAGCGAAGCAGCTAGATGCATCGTCTCTTCCAGCCTAGTATCGTCCCCTCTGTTACACCGTCCAGACAAGAACGCAAACTCTGCCTGAGGGCGTGCGTTGGAGATGTCATACAACGACAGCATACCCTCTCTGGTCGCGAATCCCGAATGGCACGGCAGGGCGGTGTCCAGTGAAGCGGGACAAGCGAGATGAAGCCATGCCGGCTCTCGAAAGGCAGCAAGGACGCCTTCCGAGGTTACCTCCTCGCCCTCCATTCGTCTGAACGGTACGCTGGGTGGTATGCGGTTGCGTATCAGATCGAGCTCATGGCAGGTTTCGTCGGACGTTGCATGGCCGATCGCGACGATCGTGGGAATCATCTGGCTAGCCAACAATTGCTTTGACTTTTTGCGCTTGAGGAAGCCTGGGACTACGGTGCTCGTGCGACGGGACCGTGAAGCTTCGTGAGATATTCCCGCTCTGGCGTGTATCAGGGCCTGGAGCGTAGGCGTGTACGAGGAGACGTATATTTGTGATAAAGTTTGTTCGCCTTGCCTGTATGGTCCTGCAGCGTGTAGGGGTATTGACGCGAATACGCCGGAGGGGCACCACCAAAGGCGTGAACCCATTGGGACATGGGGTAATAAACGTTGGACGATCGGGGAGACAACGAGGTGCCAAAGGTCCGACAATAAGTATTCCAAGGCTTCTCCATCATCGTCGCCGGTAATAAGCTCTCGAAACCGTATCGCCATCCGCGACACTTCATGGGCTGTCATATGTGCAAGGGGAACGTGGATGGGTGGGGTGCTGCACAGCAAAATGAGAGCATCGCATGTTTGCTTATTAGCATTGAGGATGATGACTGGACCGTCCAATGCAACCTTCTCAAGCTCGATAAAGGGCGTGGGCTTGAGAAAGAATTTGAAGCCCTCTATGCGGCGGATCTGCTCCGTAATTGCCTCCCTTTCTTTCAGTAAGGGTTTGATGTCCTTGGACATTTTTGGAGCCTTAGAGACATGTTCAAGTTGGGAGGAGAGGCGTTCAAAGTCGTCCACCAGCGATGCCCCATACTCTCCCGTGAGCCGCAGCTCGTCCAAGCACGTTTTTCCCCGCACTAGCTGGGACCACAGGATAGATCTACCCCCTTCGAGAGCTTCAATTGCCTCTATCGGTTGCCGGAAACGCAGCGCAAAACAAGCACCATCATACGCCAGGTTGACACTATATCTCCTCGCTAAACTTTGTCGGAGGTCAAGAGAGCGCATTGCCGAGATGTGGCTATTGATTAAACGGAGTGCGGTGCGGTATACGTCGACGCCTGAACGGTGACCATACGTCTCTGCGTCCCTAACCCACTGAAGCGACGCACGAAACGCAGACCACGAACAGCCACTGACGACACCCATGCTGAGCTCGTGATGCCCAAAAGCCTCGTGGAGATCGGAGGGTCTTTGTTCGACGAGAGAGCGGAGGTAGTAAGCCGAGGCTAGTTCAGCATAGACGTCTGGAATCAGCGGGTGACTCAAAGTGCAAAGGTCCTTGGCGTAGCGGAGATGTTGGAATATTGACTCGATGTCCTTGACTTCCCAGGGAAGGACGCGTGCCTTCAAGATACGGGCGAGCAATAGATTGCAGGCGGCTCGTAACGAGTCTGATGTATACTGCATGTTCATGGAAGTGCTGCAATACAGGTAGGCTTCGTCAAGGTCAAGTTCGTCCCCAGTTTCTCCGAAGCGTAGGAAGAGGGAGGACGCAAGCACATGGTATAACGTCGCTTGATCTGGATGAGGAGGAGGAAATAGCTCGAGTGCCTCACGAGAATAGGAGATGGACCTATCCAAGTCGATGATTCCTCCGTACAATCTAAAACGTGTCTCAAGACTGCCCGCGCTCCTTTTGAGGATGGTTGCACGATGAGGATGGTTTTGCGAAGTCTCCATCAGAGCCTCGTTATAAAGGTCAATGGCAGTATGAAGGTCTTCGGGGTCGCGGAATTGCTCGAAGCGAACATCTAGGCATGCGCCCAGTGCTTCAAGCGTGATGACGCGCCGCGCTGAATCCTCGGAGTGAATCTTCATGGCGAAGAAATGTCTCTGTATGGCCTCCTCAAGGTCGTGCAAATCCCCCAATCTTGAGAAGCGGAGGAACAAGGCATTCCCTAGGTTATCCGAGATGATTCCCTCATGTTTATGATTAGAGGAAAGGAGATTAAGGGCGGTGCGGTAATGTATAATCGCGAGCTCGAGATCAGGAAGATCATACTGAAAGTTATAACGCATCACGAGTGCATCCGCTAGGTCGTAGAACACCGTAAACTGCGGTGGGTCTTCAGCAGACCGAAGCTCAAGCACGTATTTGAAGTTCTTCACCGCAATTCGCAGGTCCTCGGGGTCTCCGTACGATTCAAAACGTCTGATGAGTGCAGTCGAAAGGCAGGAAAGGGCGAGGAGACGATCTGGGTGACCATCGCGCATCCCGTGCAGTGCGATAGAGGAGTATTCAATGCATATCTCTAAGTCCTTTGTGTCATTTTCCAGCTTGAAGCGAGATAGGATAGCGTTGGCGAGATTATAATATGACGCAGGTTTATTCTCCGCAGGAGAAGAATCCACCACGGCACGATATTGGCAAATTGCGTCACTAAGATCCGAAACATCACCGGTGTGCTGGAATCGGGAGAATAGAGCGCTGGCGTAGTTCATGAGAGGCACCAGACGACCATCAGGAGGAAGCATAGAAAGTGCTGCGGTGAAGTATTCGATTGCCAGTTCAATATCCTTCGGCATGCCAAGCTGGCCGTACCGAACGAGCAACGCAGTAGCAAAGTTGGACAACGTGTTGGCTCGTCCATGATGTCCAGGAGGGCAAAAGTCCAGGGCCGTGAGATGACACTCCACCGAGTGGTCTAGATCAGCTATATCGCCATGACGCTGAAAGCGGCTGGATAGGGCGTTGGCGAGATTACTGAGTAGCTTGCTCCGTGTGTCGTTAGACAAGGCAGCGGATGAGCTTGCTAGCGTCAATGCCGAGCGGTAGTGAACAATGCATAAACTGAGGTCCGAGGGATTGCCTTGCACTTCGTGACGTGAATAGAGGCTGTCAGCGAGGCGAACGAGCGTGTCAAAATCCTGTCGATTAATTCAGTCGAATTCAGCAATGCTTAAACAAGCTCAACGCTCACGCTCATCCTATTGAGCTATGACAGTATATGTCTGCTTTCCGGCAATGCAGCTGAAAAGATTTTCAACAAATCTGGCAGCTGCGATATGCGGGTAAAAGTGGGTAAGAGTGCACTCCCATACTCCACACACCTTGAGATATATGTGTGAGCCATTGCGTTATACGGCTCGAGAAGTAAACGATGTAGAGTTATGTCATGAAACTGACAGAACCGTAGGAACATCTACAGTCTCCGAGAGCTGACATCGCGAGGACACTCAAATTTCACACGTCTGGGTGCCATGGTGGAACATAATTGATGAGACGAACTCACTTGATTACTTCCAGCTCTCCGGATCACATGCATGCCACGCTTGATTTCGTTTGCAGGAACCAGTGTAATCCCGCTGTTGAATTGACCAATCTGGGGTGGGGATGAAACATGCGCGCGTGCCAGTGCGCCCACATGCAGAAGTACAGCTGTCGGGACCAAATTGCAATCAGGCAGCTGACGACCGGACATTTGAAAAAGAGAAAGTTTGCCTCCAACTTGTAAGAGTCGGCATCACTGCGTCCATAGAAATATGAAACGGATCCGAGCAATGTCAGCGATGCTGGTGTGAACACGAGTCTAATGGAGTTTCCCACTGTCACATTCCCTAAAGCTGTCGCGCAAACGAAATGCACCTGTCACCGCGTGTGATCCATCATTTAGTTCAAGCGCAGCGTCAACGTGGCAAAAAAAATTCGAGTGTAACTTTCATCTTACTGCGAAACATCAGTTCACGATTTGGTGATTTGGCAATGTGTCGCAATTCTTGGCGGGTACATCACTCAGGCGCTCGACACGGACATCCTCGGACTACGGTACGTCCCAAACAACTGCTCACAAATTCATCTACCGACTATATGCGATGTGTATCACTATGGAACGAAAACCTCGAAGGATTGGCTGTGGTCATGCTATAGCGACGCATGACAATTCTCAGTATGTAATCAGTTTCGGATCATGCATCTATTCGTGTGCTTTGCATAATTGACCTGTGCAAAGTCCTCATGAGTAGGGTTGTCACTGGTAAATGATAGCTGCCTAGGTTAACATATGGGTCTGATGCTCTTCACAGTGCAAGCGCCGGTATTGTGGTGCTCTATTCGATGGAAACTTGACCTATTATATTCGGCGCAACCAGGAAACAAAGAGTATGGATCGAACACAGACAGGGCCTAACTGGTCGCCTTTCAGCACATACATACTGGTGTACATACATGCGCAGCCCCTTCAAAATGGTGAAGTCTCAGAGGGTACTATCATTCAACCAGAATTGCAAACTGGACAAGAGTTGCAAACTCGCCACAACACAAATGTATATATGTTAATATTATATTTGGAGGAGTTTTACAGTATGCCATACATGAGGTTTCTATTTTTTGGAGCGAAAACAGTGAGGTAGCTGCAGAGATAGATGGAAAGAGCACTGGCAGCATGCGCAGTATATTTCGAGAAAGATGACCCTGATCCGAGAGCTCCTGCAACACAACCACCCACAAAAAATTCAGACCGTGTAGCTAAGTTACCATGGGGATATTGATATGCATCTCCCTCATATTTCCGAGAGATCTGCATTTGACTGACAGCGAGAATAAAAGATATGAGGGGCGAGAGTGACACCATGACCATAGATGGAAATCACGGTGTCGGCATCATTCTGACAGGCTCCGCCTCGGCATCGCGGAGAAATCTTCGGGACTCATAATTGGCCGTGCCGAGTGTGACGCAGCGTGACGAATTTTTGCAACTCCTGTCCTTTTCGACTTCAACATACTCCAGCTTTTCAATGAATCAAGCAGCCTGGAATGTGAGGCACTGCAAAAGTCTGCAATACACTCGAACCAGGCATTACCACGAGTTTGGCCCCAAGAAATGTCACGAGATGTCACATACTTGTCACAGCGTGATTCTGGTCAGTGTCACGATATTTTTCGACAAAAACACAAGAGATTCAATCATTCAATGGGTTCATTTGACTTTGTAGCAACTATATTGAAGACTTTCTAAGAATTTTTAAAAGTGAGTGTTAGCTAAATAACTTGTTTTTGGAGAAGCGGCCAAACTCCATGGTAAGCGATGGTATGTAATATTGATTTGCTCCGAGCGGGTTTCCGAGATAACGGCAGCCGCTGACCGTCGGAGCCTCTGAACCAACTTGTAGTGCGAACTCTCAACTTGAAGTAAGTGAGCCACTTTTCTAGGATACCTCCATTTTGATGAGTCCAGCTACAATGGAAGTCGGGCCATGATCAGCGTCGCCGCATGTAGTTGTCTGGCCGCATCATCGGGGGGCTAAGTACGATTAGCTAACAAAATTCAATGTTTCTGCACTTCGGCTACTCGGTTACAGTACCTGACCTCCAGGGAAGAATGCAGCAGCCCTAAGGCTGACTATATAATAGCTATGGTACGTCCCTCATTCATTGAACGGTTTTTCAAACATCCTCAATGTTCAACCCTCAGCTTCTCTTCGCGACGGTCATCGCGGTTGCTCACATTCCTTTAGTGTCGTCCTTTCGACCAGGTTCCGACTATGATGTCTATAAGACAACCAATCTCTACAACTGCACAGGGCATGTCCCCGTTTCAAACGTCACCATATCCAACGCTGTCGACACCCTTCCACAGATCGACCCTTCCGCAGACCACGGCTGGGAACAATGGTCACTAATCCTGCATGGAACATTCCCAGTGATCTTGAGGTGGAACAAGGGCGACCCGAGTTCGTTTGTGCCTTCTCCCGCTCACTTTGACGTCCTCATTGTGGACGTCAACGGGACAACTGTCAAGGATACGGTGATAGGCGACCTTTCATACACCAATAGCGAGCACGTCAAGCAAATTGCGATCGAAGACAATTCACTCACGTGGGACTCTGATGCGTTATGGTATAACGTGTCTGTCAGCGTGGACGGTTATCAATTGAAATTGGATTCATTCTCGTAGGTTTTTGGTTCGGTGCCTGTATACATCGGAGTTGCTGAACTGTATGATAGGGCGACCCTTGATTCGTTCCATTCAAATGTCGCTTTCCACAATGGCTTGCTTGACCAGTCTGGTGGCTTGTTTGGTTCCGTCCCTTTGATTCGCGCTCAAAGGTAAGCAGTCATCGTGTCTGAGTCGAGTGATAACGATTAACATATCAGGCAGTGTCGGGAGCCTGTACACTCCACTGAAACAGAACATCACCCTCGACGGGCTTTCCGTGATGAGGCATATGTTCTCTGAGAATCCTCTGCCTTCCTATGTAAACAAGTACACAGGAGGAACTTTCTGGGGTTACAGCACGACTTTTTATGATTCACACGTCTTTTACCAAACAGAAACCACTAATGGAACAGGTATGGAGAGTGTTGCATTAAGAGCAGATGGTTTGGGCTTAACGTGATTTTTTTAGTTCACGAAGCTGCGTTCCTCGGACGTGCTCTCCCCATACCTAACCAAAAAGGCGGATTCTCTTCAGCATGGGCGACCTATGCTGTCACCGACGACCTAAATCTGTACGACTTGAGCATCGATGCCGTGACGAACAGGATCAATGCGTCGTTCCCCGGGTGCCTAGACACGAACGAGATCCCTTATCTGTTCAATATCAGTGCCTCAACACTGATTGGAGAGTTCACTGATCTTGGAGGTGGTACAACATCCTACTATAGCATCAATGGTACGACAAGTGCATCGTTCAACGGGGTCGTCACCAATGGCGCACTCGCTGGTATTTTCGAAGAGTATGAAGCGCCTTCGACGGATCATGGCACACAGGGACCCTGAATGTGGTGTAGTCTTTGATTCGTTGAGCACGTCCAGAGATCCTGTGAGATCTTTAGAATACATCAATATTGGCATTAATCCCAGTCGCCTTTTGCACATCGATGAACGGGGCAATGGACAGTGACTCGTTACGAAAGAATATAGCTGGAGTCTAAATTTCTTGAGAACAGACGCGACGTTCAACTGGGTGATATCGATAATCGATAAGCCTCCATATGCAATGTTACGTAGCGACAAACGAGCGGACTCAGTAACAGGGCTAGTACGTCTTTGACCAAACGGAGGACCTTAGGTGGCGCACGCTTTTCCCTCTGCACCACATCCTCCACTAGTGGCTTGCATCGCTCAGAGCTCGGAGTTCTCCTTTGCCTTTTCGTTCTCCCGCCGCTCCCTGTCTCGATTTCCCATCCGGTCATCTCCCTACCTCGCATTCTCCTGGGTTTCGGAGAATCCCAGGCGCCGTGCTGTCGTCCTGCGAACCCTGTCCCAATCCGCCCTCACACAGCCTAGGACGTCCCGGAGCCGGACTCCTGCCCGTGTTCCCCTTATGCCACCTCACTCCCTTCCGTCCGATAGTGTCGTTGGAGTTGTATATTGCACGCATCATACACGATCCAACGCTCCCGTTCCTCATATAGCCAAAGATCGATGTCGCGGATTGAAAGAATGTGATAGAGGCTTGCGGACTAGCATCGGACGTGCTCAAAGTCACGACGAGACATTAGATTGGGGGCCACTTGAAAGTCCAGTGTGCCAGGCTGACTAATTCCTCTCGACCCTCGAATTCATCAGGTTTCCATCGACGCAAGTCGTTTCTACTCAGGTTTCGCCTTCAGACCAGAGTTCATCCAGAGCGGCATTTGTCGAAAATTCCTATCATCACAATCGACCCAAGTCGATCTCCCGTGCAACCAAAGCGTCCAATTAGCTGTTGGTGACAAGGCCGACGGGTACACGCATCGTGCAGGTATTATTTCTAGCTGACCTTGAGTGTCAGAACTTGGATGAACCAACCCGTGAGACTTGCTCCCAGCGGGAGGCAACCTTTGGGACCAGGTATCCAAGGTTGCGACATCGTCGACATCCGCAAAACATACGTCAAACATCCGTGTGGCGTGCAAGCTCTCGATGAATCTATTGTCGATCTCCTTCATGCGCTCGTGGAGGGCTTCCGAATGCGCTTCGATCCACAATATCTCGAGCACATTCGTGCCTGACCTCACAGGGTGCCCTGCAGACTGGTTGGACTGGATCCGCACACGCGCAAACGTCGTCGCCCGAGCGCGCTTTCGACCATGTACGCCCCGAACTGCGTCTGACCAAGTCCCTCAGATTGTCTTTGAGGTCGAATCCCCGCTCAATTCCATCTCCAATAGTTTGGGATGATAGGTCGTGTAGGCTGATGTGATGGTTTGGTGATCCCCTTCATCGTGTGTGACGCGTGTCACGGACCGCCAACAACGCCTCTCCGACACCATTCGGGACTCGATACCATCCATATGTGAAGTACATTCCAAAACCGCATTTCGAGCTCTAGTGAAACGACCGAGGGGGCTCGGGTGGCGTGCATGCGGAAGCCTGGAATGACGCGTCGTCTCGTCATGCGGCATGTTTGGACAGGAAGATGACTGGATGCCCCCGATGGTAACCATATTGTGCCTTAGTGGCGGGGCATTCCTCGACGGGTGTCGACCAGCATGGACGAGATGCTGCGATGAACCGTGCGGTAAGAAACCGATTATGCCCGAGGAAAATCAACAGCGTCTGCAAAGACAAACGGAGACCGATGTTGAAAACGAATTCTGTAAAGGTTTAAAGAGATCAACAAAGTACTAAAGGACCCGTGAAGAAGTGCTGTTTTACTTTTGGTACGTCCTCAAGAACACGACGAATACTAATGGAAGGCAACCATAGTCGGTTTGTATGAATCGGGGTGCGAATAGCCGTCACATCATGGCGTCTGTCCGACTCCCAATATTGGTCGATCGGTCCACCAATCGAGTCGGAATGTCGATTCTGCCCCCCAAGACGGTCTGGTCAGACTATCGCCACCTCCTAACCCGACCCGACCCGACCCGGGGAAGACTCGAGCAGTCTTACAGCTGACTATATATTTGCTAGGCACGTCCCTCATTCAAACGGTCCTCAATGTTCAATCCTCAGCTTCTCTTCGCGGCGGTCGTCGCAGCTGTTCGCATTCCCTCAGTGTCGTCCTTTCAACCAGGTTCCGACTATGATGTCTATAAGACGACCAATCTCTACAACTGCACAGGGCATGTCCCTGTGTCAAACGTCACCGTGCGTAACGCTGTCGACACCCTTCCACAGATCGACCCTTCCGCAGACCACGGCTGGGAACAATGGTCACTAATCCTGCACGGAACATTCCCAGTGATCTTGAGGTGGAACAAGGGCGACCCGAGTTCGTTTGTGCCTTCTCCCGCTCACTTTGACGTCCTCATTGTGGACGTCAACGGGACAACTGTCAAG
>JBBPRH010000197.1:0-40710 GCA_038092915.1 Boletus pseudopeckii
CAGGCGCCGTCTTCATGACATGAGTGCGTATAAATCAGAACGTAATAAACAATGCGTGCAGTGCGGTCCTCGTGAAGTACGTGCCGACGGCTAACTAAACCGGCCATGGTGATATGAAGACGTGGAGGGGTGGAGATGATGCCAGTGTATCGGCTCGCACGAGGCACGTAACCCCAATTAAGGGGTCGTTCGCCTACAAGTGCGCGTGGACTGAAGGGGACTGGGAGTGGAAGGCGATGGAGGACGGGTGAGAAAGCAAGATGGACGCGCGAGCAGAGTAAGACGAGCACGCCACTCGTATGAGCAGCATGACCAAACGTCTCAGTGTGCTGCGGTCTTGCGTCAGTGTCCTTATCGCATCTTCCCTCAACCGAGACCAGGAAGTCCAATCTTTGGATCTCCAGCTCTAATGGGGACCATCTAATCGAGAGCTAGCCACAGGCTAACCATCGAGTAGAGTTGCACACCAAGAGCGGCGCGGCCGAATTGTCTGTGAACCGAGGGTGCCGGTGAAGCAAGCAGAGGGTGGCCAGCCAATCTGAGGGACACGCGGGGGGTGAGGTGTCGTAAACAATGCAGAATAAAAATGTGTGATGCTAAGTGTCCATGTAGTGATGCGACCTGCGATCCAGGCAGGTATTCCAGTCGTGCGAGTCATCTCTGCAATAATAGTCCGTGAAAGATAATGTAACCGACGACGCGGGGCATTTTTGAGGTCCGGCACGATAGACGAGGTCAACAATCAAAAGCTTGACTGCGACTGTTGGGATACAGCTGCGACCGCGGCGGCGGCGGCAGCGTGTCTTTGCTCGGCAGTGCCAAGCATCAACGCCTCATTAACGCTAGACCGAGGGTGAGCTGAGATTGCAGATATGAAGTGGGGTGATACGCACGTGCGGAGTCGCTGGACCTCGTTCTCGGCCTGTTGCAGCCTCGTCTGAAGTTGCTGTGCGGTCATCTCGAGGTACTTGACGTGGGTGGTAGCGCGGTCGAGGAGGGAAACCTTGCTTGACTTCTGGTTGGAGACGGGAAGGGCATCCTTGAGCCTGCGGTAACCATCGCGAAGTTCATCACGACGTCTCTGCTCGGACTCGATGCGCTGACGGCGGATTGTCTCGCGGCGAACATCGGTGGTGCTTCCTGTGGGGATGGCGGGCTGGAAGTCGTCATCGTCCTCGTCTGAATCGTCATTGCGAGCCTTTCGTCTCGGGGTCTTTGCCGCCGCACGAGTAGGTGGGGCAGCAATGGGGTTGAACCGATGCGAGCGGGGGACGGAAGCGTATGGAACGCTGTGTACCGACGAGGGGGAGTGGGTGCCACTGCCGCGGCTGCGTCTGCCAGAAGTAAGGCTATCGGAAGAGAGCTCGCCACCACTGAGGTTGTAGACGGCAGGAGGGGAGATGCCGTTGTCGGGTGGTGTGTAAGGACGACCGGGGGAAGCGGTGGTGTAGTTGGCGGAGGGGGTGTACGAGTACTCGCCGATGGTGTTCGTCAAGTTAAGGGAGTTGAAATCAAGACGGGGAGATGAAGACGAGGGACCTGGCACTGGGAGAGAGGTGAGCAGACTATGGCAACGAGGGAGACAAGGGACATACAAGCCATCGTCGAGACGCCATAAGGGGACTGGGGGTACTGGAGGTAGGGCTCGAGGTTTGTGAGAGAGTCGTAAGCGAAGGGGGCGTCCATGAAGGAGGTGGGGCTGCGGGGGTGCTCGAGGAGAGTGGACTCCATTGGGTCGTAGAAATGCAAAGATGAAAAGCTGGAATAAAAAAAAAAGCTGGAATACGAGGGGACCTGATATAGCGGTGAGGAGAGGGTGGGTCGGCAGATGGGGAGATGAACTTACGTGAAAACAACAAAGAGCCGGCGTTGTCGTCCCAACCGCACAATAGAGCACAAGCGCGAAGAAGAAGAAGAAGAAAAAAGAAAAGGAAAGGAAACGTCGGGTGAGGAGGAGGAGGAGGAGGTCGGTCGGGGGAGTTTTAAGGGAAAGGATGAGGAACGACCGCCCATCTGATTCCGCCTAAATATCGGGTTCATGCCAAACACTGAGACCCGATATGGGGCTGCATTCCCACGATGCATAAATGGGAATCCAGGTATTTTAGCGGCCTCGTGTGCGGAATCTATAGTCCCTGTATTTGAATTGTTACATAATATTCCCATTTGGATGACCAAAAAGGGAAGAGTGAGCCGAGGGAAAGGATGGTGGTCCCCGGTGCCCTGCCGTGTTACGCCTTTGGCTGGCCATGCCCTTTTCCCAATTTAACTCCGCACCGCTTTTTCTGTTTGCACCCCCGCGGGTCCGGTGGGAAAGTGCTTTCTGACCAGCCAAGATCCGGCTTGGCCGAGGATTGCCGCCCGTCTGCCTTTCCTGTCCCCGCTCCCCCTTCCCCTCCATTCCCAGTCCCTGGTGTGACATGTGCCCCTTTCCTGCAACGTTTTCTTCATCTCGCACCGCCGCATCATCCATACCACCGATCATATCTGCATGCTGCAATCTCGGCTCGTCATTTTTTTCAGTGTCACAGACGTTGTTGACCTTCTCTCTGAGCCATCTTATCGACCTTGTTCCATGCTTCCTTTAGCCGCGGTAAATCCAGCAACCACCTTGTTCTCCCAAGGTGTTAGTGCGTTCTTAATCGAGCGGAAAAAACTTGCCCCTGCCGTCATACGCAGATCCGTGTGACTACACGCAGCCCTACCCCTGTTATCACATTCAACTATTGTTTCACTCACCACGATCAATGACATTCACCATCACAGCATCCCTGCCCACATGAACGTGAGTGATGCCTCTAACGAAGCTGCCCGTCTATATGGCAAGCAGACGATAGGACCTAGCGCCATACGGCAAATGCAGCCACTACTGGCAGTGACGTGACACTACCCACGTAATTAGACTTTAAGCAAGACACGCACCAGCAAGGCGTTTACTCTCTCCTCTCTGGGAGATTCGAGTGCTTTGCAATGCCGGCCGTCTCACGGAACTTGGCAACTACGCAATCCTTGATGCTCCGCGGCATTTACATGGTCCTCCACTGGCACAAAGAGGAGGGAAAGAAGCGAACACTCCGTTGATCGGGAGATGAGTCTGGTAATGCGTAAATGCCTCGAGTGTACAATTGTATTCCTGTTGTGCTCACGTTACGCACACGCCTCGGATACTTCCCGAGCCGCGTCAACTTATCTGCGATAGCTAAAAGCGAAATGGTCAGTCAAGAGTAGTACGAGAACATAACGCAGCAAGGACGCCGTAATGAGGGCGCATCAACGGCGTGGCCTACCCTGTTTGGAACAGTCCCAAGAAGGACATATCAAACAGAGACAAGAAAAAAAGACTGTGGTACGATCAGCCGAGGCTAGGAGAAGTGGTGCGTGAAGAGGGAGTGGGATGAAGAATATTCCATGTGGTGCCTCGATGGACGAACCACGGCCAGCGACGTTGTATTGGGGATTCCCTTCCATTTTAGAAGTTGGCCAAAAATGAACCAGATGAAAAGGGATCCCGTCCCTTGATCGCTTGAATGCGCTGTTTGTGCGCAGGTCTCCAACTTCAAGTTGTCAGTGACTAGGTTAAGTTAAAAGCCTACCAACCAACTGTAGACTACTCGGGAATGGCAAGAGAAAAAGGGCAAACACGATGTGTCACGCGTGACTCCGTTACAAGGAAATTTCCCAAAAGCTGCGCGGGATCATTCCGTTGATCTGCGCTCACATGGAAAAAAAAAAAAAAAAAGAAAGAAAGAGAAAACAAATGTCGCGATCTCTTCTGCGAATGTCCGCCGATGTGACTCACCAATGCAATTCTGCCTCATGTCAGCGCCATTCTCCCTCCTGTGCTAGTCCATTTCATCTCCGCCTGTAGCCCACCCATTCAGGAAGGTAGGTGCTGGTTCTCCCTACGGTAAATGGCTCAATCTTGCTCGACGATACGTTTCAACTCGTCAATCGGCACCGATACACTGATCCCGATGAATCAAAATATTCCTCTCAACAGGACTCTCTACATTGCTCGCTACAGCCCAACGAGCGCCCCGGTTCCGGTCGCAAATCGAGTCAAGCCCTCCGCCCATGTCGCATCATCATTCTCGTCTATTTAACTCAAGCTCCGACAACTTGTCCGGCTCAGTACCATGCCCCCGAAAAAATTCAGGGTCATCACGCTGACCCACCGCAGCTGCGTGTAAACCCCGACCCCAATGGCCATCAGAAAAATACCGTATTTACATACATTCTCGTTTTGAGGCCGGAGACCTAATTATACAAGCGTAAACACTTGCCTAGCCGTTGGAACTGGCTAGCACCCTACACTGTCAGCATTCTACGATATCAGGTGGCACCGGCGTCCGGTAATCTGCGCAGCAGCGTGGCCCAATTTCTAACGCAATTCGCTCAGGTTCGCGGGTTTGTTGATCTGTCGTGTTACAGCCCACGGCTCTTGGGTCCAAGGTCAGACCTTGCTGAGCTCAATTGCAATCGAGGGTCCCCCTTATTCCTACCCTAGCGCCAGACGCTCAGCCGCCAAGAACGTATGTCAAAAACTATACGAGATCTACGAGGTAACCTTTAAATTGCAAAAGGAAAAACGATATTTGCATGTGCCGTGGCTATGAAAACACAATAGCTCAATGTATCGATACATCTCACTGTACCGACAACAGGTGCTAGATCAGTCCTTCGAGATCCGTCCATCACCATCCCTCTTTCGTACACCATTTTGCTCCAGCCTGCTGCTAGAACGGGCACCCGGTGACAACAATAGCTCCCCTCAGGAGAGCCACGGGCAAAACAGCCTCCCCTTCTAAAAAAAAAAGACGGGAGGAACAGCTAACCACGGGTGAGTCGTCATAAAATTCGGCCCATGCTCCTCCTTGCTCGTTCCGTCGCGTGAATTCGTACAGCATTCGTCAAGAATCGTTCGTTCGGTCGTTATATCGCTCCTGCGGTCGTAGCAAGGTGGGCAAGCATCCATACACGGACGATGTAGAGTGTCACATGGGAGTAACAGATGTGTGATAGTGCTCAAAGGTGCCGTCGAGAAGGGTGTAATGTGAGTGAATGATGAGAAAATGAGAAAGAACCGGGAATTGGGCGTAAGGGAGATTGTGCGAATGTGAACTAGATCCACTGGGGATGCTAACAGGTCGGGAAAAAAAATGGGGCGGTAAAAAAGACATCGATGCCCATCGATCAACAAGATGGCACGACTGATAATAATCGCGCGCTCTCGGATCGACAAGATAAGACTTGATTGGCCGGCCAGCAACATCGAGTCGTTGACAGCGTCGCGGAGAAAATGGTGGGAGGGGAAGGTGGTGTTTTGAACGTGGTTTCGCGCACCGCGCCGTGCGACCAGCGCCGCAAGCTCGACAGTCTTGCTCGGGTATAATTTGTCGCCTCTCCCTTAGTTTCGCCCAAAGCAGGGATACAAAGATACAGAATGTGCAATGAGGCAAGAATGTTAAGGAAAAAATTTTGAAAACGAGGATGAAAAAAAGGAGCAGTGTCCGTTATGGCAGCCAGTTTGATTTGGATACTATTCAGTATCCCTCCGACGCAGCTGGACTGCGGGAGTCCTCCCGCGGAGGTTCCTGTCCTTGCACGTGAGTGAGAGAGTGGCTCGGCATCCCGGGCTCAGGTGGTGGCGACAATGGCCTGCTATCAACGCCATGGATGTTGTTGGTGGGCGAAGGTGAGCTGGCGACACCGAGGGAAATCTTTTCGTTGACAGCACGCAACCGCTGAACTTCCTGTTCCAACACGAGGAGACGGGCCTGCATCTCTTGTGTGGACTTTTCAAGGAAGATAATGTGGTTTGTCGCTAAAGAAAGACATGGGTGAGACAATGACTGTCGAGGATCACCAACGATGGGGGTTACCTCGCTCGAGCAGCGAAACCTTGCTGCTCTTCTGGTTTGAAACAGGGAGGACGTCTTTCAATTTCGCATAGCCATCGCGTAATTCGTCTCTCCGCCTCTGCTCAGCTTCGATCCTTTGCCGCCGCGTCGCTTCTTTGCGGGAGTGAGCGAGATTCTCAACAAAGGTAGCACCCATATCTTCGTCGTCTGAGTCGTTCAAGGAGCGGCCACGACCACGTCTGCCAGAAGAGCTCGTTGTTGGGGATGGGGTCGGGTTGTAACGTAGAGATGTACGATGTACTAGGCTGGCTCCTCTGGATGATGATGGGGAGCCAGTCCCGCTGCTGTTTCTCGAATGGTGGTAGATGCCGTCCGCTGATGTGTCTGATCCTGAAATGGGAGGGGACAAGGGATCATACATGTGAGGGGAGGGCGGAGGGGGAGAGCCTGCAGGCAGGCCCATTGACACATGTTGTGGCGATGAAGTATACACGGGTGGCGGCGGATATTGATGCGTGGACATGAGGCTGAGATTATGGAACTGCAGGCTTTGATGGAGGTCTGGCGCGGAGAGATGACCTACATACAAAGTACACGAGCACATTATCAGATCAACATGAGGCACAGGCGAGTAAAGAACGCGAGGAAGTACACCCACGCGGATGAGTGGCAGGATGTTGAAGCGGATAAGAGTGCTGGTGGTGCATCTGGTGGTTGTACGCGAGCGAGTAAGAGGTTTCGTGCTCGGCAGGATAATAGCCATAAGGCCCCGTCTGACCGAGATTCGAGTTGTGATCATCGGGGATATGCTGGTTGTGCTGCTGGTGTTGATCCATCCTCTGCGGGTCGTGGGTGGGTCGTGGACTCCAAATGAAAAGGGTAACTCTGAGATCGTGTACACAATGTGATAAAAGGCAAGAAACGGGGTCGAAGAAAAGAAGAAGAAGAAGCCAAGAAACAAGGACAACGGGTCGCCAAGGTCGTGATCCTCGTTTGCACTCGAGGACCAGAACCAAACCACGGGGAGGGGTCACTGATGCCCATTGTCCCCGGCCTGCCACTTCTCACGCATGCTCGTTTGCACAGCAAGCTACTTCGTACTTGTATCCTTGAGCAAATAAAATCTTATTGTGCACATCTAGCTCGACAAACTGCCTCGAGGCTGCCCTCATGTCCATCAAGAACGTTGATCTCCACGTCCGCGTCGATCGCATTCCGTCCTCGTCTCCACCAGTCACGCGATCTACGCCAGACTCATCGTCCCTATCGATTGTCAAGCGATAGACGCTTCAGTCTCTGCACTTGCACCGACAACTGTCCAAATGTCTGGATGCCAACAACATTTGTTGCTTTGCCCGTCCGTCTTCTCGAACACCTGACTTCCTGGGCGTCAGAAGCCCGCGTCGTGGGTGAAAGTTATGCACCATATCGAGAGCCGACAGAAAATGGAATAGCTCCGTCTGGACTCGAGGTGGGCGTGGGCCAATAATGAGCGAGAGTAAAGATGTCACATTCCTGGGAGCCTCGACCACTGGCTGGAGGGTCCCTCGATCACCGCGGAAAGGGGGGTTCAACCGGCGGAACCACTTCGCGTTCGAGGGTGGAAGAAAGAACTGCAGATTTTATCCAATGTCAGATGGGCGTTGGGCAAGGGTCATGAGGGTGCTTTGGCCAACGACCAGGTAGCTCCGAGATTACGATCTGAGTGAAAGAGGAGGAAAACGTAAATTTCTTTGCCTAACGTCTGAAAATATTGGTCAGTATGGGAAAGGGTTAACATTGACTCGCTGGGAGAACGGTAGACAGTGCTCAAAACGTAGTTGTGCCGGGCCGGAACGAAGCTCCAATTCGGTTGTCAAAACAATCGTCGTGAGGGAGTCACTAATAGACGGAAACGTCAGTCTGTCCCGAAGCTAAGAGACTAAACACCTTGATGTTTCAGATGACTCAAACATCCCAAGCGCTGACGAGTAACGAGAACATACGAAGCTGCCCACAGCACGACCGACAATGAGCAAGACTCGACGAAGAATTGGCGAGCGCGCGCCGTCTCCCATGCAAAGGTCACGTGAGCGGTACTCATTTTGAAGCCTTCGATTTCTTTTGAGCTCGTCGTTCAGCTCGACGGACAATTGGCACTGACCGGCACCACCACCGACGATACACGGCTCACGTTTCGTCTTCCGGTTCCTCGAGGTGCGTCCCTATTCTCGTCCTGGTCCTGCAGTCCAACATACCATCATGGGGCCAGTTCAGGATCATCTGTGCGTCACGGCTCGCTTGCTGCATCAGATACCCTTGAAGCTCTGGATCCATCCTTTTCTTCGTGTTCTGCGACCGACGGACCCCACTTGCCATGCAATCACAACGAAATTCGCTTGGTTCCGTGTACTCCCGAAGTCCAGGACCGGCACCGGTGTGGGCTCCTCCACGCTCACCTCTTCCGCCCCATCGACTCGCAAAGTTGGCCAACGCTCTCGGCGTATCCGCGCCAATGCCCGCAATGACCGTGTCTGCTTCATTATTATCTTCGTCCCAACCTCATTTAGGCAATTCGCCATCACCATCAAATACTGATACTGATCTCCCCTGGCGCTCCGTGACGCCATCTACCGCAACTGCCCTTAACTTAGTATCTCCGGCTCAATCCAAATACCTGTTACACGTAATACCCCCAGTGCACCTCCCTCATGAAGCCGACACCTCCGACACCTTCGAGCTCGCCCCTCCTCCATTGACCGCATCCGGATATCATACTCAATTCCGCCGCGGAACTCTCGTGGCACTACAATCTACGCTCCAAGCGCAGCTGGTCGTCATCGCAAGGGAATATGCTTTACCTAGCACGATAGGAATCGTCCTTTACCTCGTGACGTCCTCTCCGCACAGTAGGGAGAACAGTCCTGTGCCGTTTCTTTCTCCAAGCTTCGGCGACACCAGCGGAGGAGAACCAGGCCCAAGATTGTCAGAGGGGATATGGAAACACATATGGACAAGAGTGCTTCGCGCGGAACGAAAGGAGGTCATCGCCTTATCTCGGAGTGTGACCCCGAATCCTTTCGGTCTCGGGCTTGCTGTGGAGCCCAACGGTCCGTCGCGGTCCTTACGCCCTTTGGTTACTCCGACGCGAGCCGAGCAGCCATCTCCCCTCGCGTACCCAATTACCCCCTCCTCCACCTCGACTGGGTCATCTGCATCAGATATCCGATTCCACGAGAAGTCTGCTGGCCTCTCGTCGCCGCATTCAGAACCAGACACTCCAGATACCTCTCGCTCGTCAGATCACGGGCCTCCTGATATCGAGCTACCTGGTTTGAACTCGCCTTCAATCATACCGATCCTTGCCAAGGTAGAATTTGACATTGACAGACGAAAAGCTACTTGGTATGAGCCTTGGGTGCGAAGTCGACGCATGAAAAGGACGGACGGCTGTTTCAGTCATCGTTTTGATTCTCGGTCACGTACTCTCGACTCGAGCAGCTCAGTGGATGAGAAGCGAGCTCCGTATGACCTCAAATTGGTGCGGAGAATGCAGAAACCGCCATTTCTGCGGTCTCAGGATGACACCCATGAAGAGGAACAGCTTAATAATGGGGAATATGCACCTCTCTCAGAATCTCCGGACACCGATGCGGCTGCATGCATGACATCTACTATGGGACCTGACCCACTCGGGGATGTGTTTGGTACTGACGCCGAGACGTGGACAGGAATTCATACTGAATCAGACGGAGTGAGACGGAAGGTCAATAATCCTAATGTGGTAGAACTCGCATTGGATGCAGCGTCACTCACCGCTCTTTCCGAACAGAGGCAAGAGGAAGGTGAAGCAAACGATGTCGACGAAGTTCGGGATATCATGCGACGAACGTCACGCCCCCCTCTCAATGTATCAATTCCAAATTCAGCAGAATACAAGCGGAGGTCGTCACCTTCCACTGTTGTTGGAAAGCGACCTATGCCCCCACCTTTGGTCCTTGTTCCAAAATCACCAACCAACAACTTGATAGAGGGAACAACAGACGCTGTGGACTTCCGCAACAAGGAAGGTTTGTCTCTTGAGTTAGAGCAAGAGTATCAGCGATCGCGGGGTCATGGGGAAGAGAAACGAGTGTGCACTGTGTTTGAAGACCTGGACCTTGGTTTGGACCTGGGAGACGATGATGAAGAGGTTGGGCCCTTATTCCTTCCCTTCGCCTCCTGGACTGACCACTAATTACTGCAGTACGATGAGAACGACCCGAACGACCGACGGCGAAGTCAATATCTCATGAAAGCGAAACTGGATGAGATCGAGAGAGTACGTGTTATCAGATTGTTAGCCGAGATATAACCTGACAAGCGATCTTAGACCCTTGCCCAATTTTCACCTCAGCAATTGAAGACAGCAAGTCTGGATGAGCATTCGACGATAATGCATCACCGCAACCTCTCAACTGCATCACAGTCGCGCACACCAGCCCTGGCCGAGTACGTATTATCTCTGACCATTTTTTGCTGTATCTAATGGGCTCCAGAAGTTCACCTGCGAGGTCCTTACATAAAGCATGGCCATCCATCCCTTATGCCTCAGTGACCAAGACAGTAAATGGTTCTCCTCCGCGGCCCGCGAATCTCCCCCCTTCACCACCAAGGCTGGCTTTGAATGGCGTTTCCACTGGTGCTCCCAAGGCTTTCATGCCTACTTCTAGCCCTTCATCCACTGTACCGACGGAAAGCCAAGTACGACGTCGAGAGCTCGAACAAGCTATGTACCCACTGACGATACCTTCCCATTCCCGCCAAATAAACATCGCCTCCGATTCCCCGATTCCCCTCTCTCCAGATCCATTTGGTCGTCACCCATCTGTCTATGAAGTCGACGTGGCTCCGGTACAAAGCTACTGGGATCCTGAGGCGCAAAAGTTATCTCATGAACCTCTCGGTTCAAGACCATCAATGTCATCGATAGACGATGGGTCACTCACCTCGGCGACTCCCTCGAGCCGCTTTTCTGCCGACTCGTCAAGTATAATGGACCAAGACGACAAGACTACCAAGTCGGCTGCACCGATTGTCAGTGTGAAAGGTCTGAAGAACCTGTGGCGCAAGAGTAAATCAACATCTGGTGCTCTTCCTCAGCCACCGACACCTGGACGAACACCCTTCCCGCCCTCCAGTTCCCCACACCCGCCTACCCCAACCGACCAACATATGGCACCACCTGTTCGAAGCGTGATCACGAAAGATTCGAGTGGAAAGGCGCATGTGGGTCAGCTGCAGTTTGATCAGGAATTGCCATATTCGTTGCAATCATCAAGAGCCTCCCTTTCAGGGTCTCGACCGAATTCACCAGCTGCTCTCCTAAATGCCCCACCTCAAGAGAAACATGGCATTCGCAAATCCATATTGAAAACTTGGAAGTCTGTCGCTGGTGTGGGGTCACAGCAGCCAACAAATGGGTCCGAGCCCCGGAAGAGCTCGGAGCGACCCGTCTCCAATGAGACGATCAAGCCGAGACGACCGAGTGTCCTAGATGGTAGTATACCACCTAGTCCTCATCTTCCAGAACAGTATCTCGCTTCAAATCACATTCGAACTGGAAGCAACTTCTTCGAGCGTCGGAAATCCACCACGCGGTCAAAGATGGGTGCGGGTCATCACTACTCGTCAGCGTCGCATGACCCATTATCGACGATTCCACCTGCACGGTCCTCTCTCGTGATGCAAACACCATTGTCTGCATCTCCGTCCCAATCACAGTTCTCCGCCTCTTCTCAAGACTCACTCGCAGAAAGCCGGGAAAGCTTTGAGAGTCCCAACTCGAGATCATATCCTCTCCAAAAGTCCATCCAGATCTGACGTACATGACACTCGACCACGATTAGCCTTTCATATTTGGTTTGTCCATGTCATTTTGCTTACGATACACGTGGAACACGACAACGTTTTTGCAAGACCATACCCGCTGACATTTGCCATTGATTGGACCTTCGACGATAATGATATTCCAGGCTAATTGCTTCACCTCGTATCTTCCAAAACGTCTATCTATGTCAACTAGTTTTCTTCAGCTTGCTTTCCTCGTCTGCTATTTGCCTATTTCTGTATATTCTCATCTTCCCTGATCCACGTCATCCACATTCCCCGAGTGCATGCTTGACGCGTGCCCCTGGTCCTGCACGCCACACTGCACCGCCGAGGATAACTTCCGTGCCCAATAGGTCCTGACAACGCCTTTGACAGGTACGTCCGTGACATTTTATGCGAGGCCGCACCTCGACAGCCGTGATGCAGTTCGTCGGTCCGATCGGCTATGTGGCTCACTACAAGCCTCAAGGCCGTCCAATGCGAACGGACTAATTTGCATGCTCCCGATGAAAAGGAGAACTTTTTTTATTGACTCCCATCGCATCGCCCACTTCCTGAGCTACTTCTGAATTTGTACCCATTCATGATCATGACTCGGACGCTACTGACTTCGCTGGGTGTGCTCGCGGGGTCGTTGTTGACGTACCGTGTGGCGTACACGACGGCCGCCACTGGCCCGCGGTCCAGGCTTCCCTCGCCAAGCAACATATCAGAAGTTTGTCTAGAGATTGCATCGTCAGTCTCGTCGGGTTCAGGGGTATTCTTCAATGGTCCGAGACATCGCAGTCATCATGATGAGTATGATTAACAGCGTGTTCGACAGGAACGGATGCATATTCTAAAGACATCAGCCATTTCGCTATTTCGAGTACCCAAGAGGCTGTGTGTTCCTTTGAGCCCGGTACGGCTGAAGATGTCGGTGTTGCTGTACGTATCGATGTCCGCGCTGAGGTCATGTACACTCTCTGATGCGCGTGCCCGCATTGAACAGCTTCAAATCTTGGGAAGGACTGGATGTCCGTTCGCTGTCAGTTTAAGAGACAACTTTTACTTGTTGTCCATGCCACTCACCACGAAGCAATGTTGCATAGGTCAAGGGTGGTGGACACACCTTGAACCCAGGTTTCTCCTCCACTCGCGGCGTGCAAATCTCGATGTACCGTTTCGCGAATGTGACGTATGATCACACTACACAAACAGCCACGATAGGGGCTGGGATGATTTGGGACGACGTCTATGCTGGTCTGGAGCCATATGGAGTGAATGTCGCAGGCGGTCGCGTCTCGGGGATTGGCGTGGCTGGTTTTACGCTTGGTGGAGGTAAGTCGGCTGGTATACTCAGACTGGGGTCAATGTTGATGGACGATCGCATGGCCGCAACGCGGTGACCAGGATACTCTTGGCTTGTGAATCAGTATGGTTTAACCATCGACACGGTAGTTGCATTCGAGCTCGTATTGCCAAACGGTACTGTGACCAATGTCACCGCTTCCCAGGCGGATCTTTTCTTCGCGTTGAAGGTACGTCTTCCTGTACGTCCGATTTTTCATTGCGTGTTAACTTCTTGCAGGGTGGATTCAACAACTTCGTAAGTTACACGTACATCCGGTAGGGACACCGGCGCTCAATCGGCGTAACGTAGGGGATTGTGACGCAGTTCACGTTCAAATCATTTCCACAGACCCAAGTTTGGGTAAGTGATGCCCGCTCTTCCACAGATCGTTTACTCGATGGCATGTTCGGCTCATTCCACTGACAGGGTGGCACCATCACCTATAACACATCTCAAGCCGACCAATTAACAAAAGCAACTGCTGCCTTTGCAACAAATAATACGGACCCGAATGCGACTATTCTCACTTCATACGGGTACTTTCAAGGCGGGAATGTGAGCGAGGTATGCACCCAATTTTGACCACATGCGACTTGGTTCTCCACGTTGGACATGGAAGCCTTTGAGAGGGGGATTATTAAATGTCTCATCCCATGTGAAGGCTGAAGCTGACATTAATTAATAGGGAGTCAATGTGGCGATTTTATTTTATAATGCCCCGTCGCCGCCTGCCGGTCTATTTGATGGTTTTCTGACAAACGACAGCGACGCGCTGGTGTTCACTCGGTCGTTCTTGTCACTTGTGCAATCTTCGGATGCGAATTCGACCTTCGGTATGCGGTGAGGTCACCGCAACTTGCTAAGCATTTGGTTGTCGGGTTAACCGTTCACGCGAGCAGATCAGCATTCAACACTATATCTGTGCTCGCATACCCCGAAGACTTTTTGCAATCTATGCTGAACGAGACCATCGTGAGTTCCTGGATAATGGCATTTCGTACTCACCGTTCCATGCGATTATTGTAGTTTTTGGGAACCAGCCTTCCGCTGGATTATGGATACGTCACTTTCAACGCTGAGCCTCTCCTGCCAGATGTCTACAACCATACCACATCGCCATCTGCATGGCCGGGATCGAGATCGTCACCGTTCTCGCCCCTCAGTATTGTGTTCGGATGGACTGGTAATGGAACGACTGACAATGTGATGATCGAAGGGATGAAGCAAGGTGCAGCCAATCTCCTGGCGAAAGCACCAGCAACGGAGAAACTACCTCTGTACGGAAATTATGCCCTTGCCGATACGCCCCTCAAGGCGATGTACGGGGAGAACGTAGAAAGGCTGAAAAGGATGAAGAAGGTGGTGGACCCTGACAACGTGATGGGACTCGCAGGCGGGTTCAAGTGCTGAGGATTCCATGCAAGGCTGGTGAAGACTGGTCGGACCTGTCCGTTTAACGCTATGGTATTGTATTGCCAGTGGACCACATTCGTATTGCCACTACCTATGTAGCGCACAGACTTTTCTCTATAATGCGCATGGAGGCGAGATCCGGATAATGAGTGCACAGACTCGGGTCATAGGGGGGTATGGCAACCATTTCGGCCGAGGAAATTGATTGATGCACTAGAACGAGGGGGATTTCCAGATCCGATGATCACAGTCGAACGCGTTGCTGTGCTACGTACGATCTCCAACTGAGCAGGAGTCGCAGGGATACTGTCGCCCGTCCGACCGCGTGCATCGTGGTTAATCTTTTGCTGGGGGTCGCTAGGAGACACGAGCCGAAACTTGTTCCAAGTTGACGGAACGTAGTGATTCCAGTGACTCGGAGTTCATTCCAGCCGGGGTCTCCAGCGAATCAGCGACAGAGAAGGTGTGCGCGTGTGAGCGACGAGGCGACACCCATTGACAACCCTCCGACAAACCTTGAGCGGGCAAATCCAGCCGTGCACACAGCCTCCCCACATGTCAGCTAGTTACGATGCACTTGCGGGATGCGACCAAGGTAAAGGATGTCAACGAACTTTATGCTGCGGGGCTGAAGAGCCAGCCCCGCGTGCGCTCCCACGAGCTATTAGCGCTGACCCACTCAGGGGTCCGACTTCACTTCCTTGGGCCCTCGAATCACTCAAATAAGTCTGGAATCCCAAGTCATTGATCTGTACCGCCTGCCGTCCGCCTGCTGGTCCGGCATGCGTGCCAGTGATACCCAGGACCTGCGTGTGTCTTAGGGTTTGTCCAGGGAGACCCTGGATTCCCAAACACCTACCGAATTACCCTCTCCACCTCTGTACCCCTAGCTCGGGCGATGCTTTCGCTCTCACTCGACCACCTCCCACGACCAACGCCTGTTGGAAGGTTTCGTGGGCATAGCGAGATCGTATGGTCAGTTGTCTTCCTCCCAAACGGGCAGGGACTCGTTAGCGCCTCCAACGACGGCTCTATACGTCTCTGGAACCTCGACCACGAATCTGAAGTGATTCTGGGGAATAGCAGCGGCCCGGTTTTCTGTCTTGCTTTGTTTCCAGATGGGAAGCGACTCGCCAGCGGCGGCCTTGACAGATCCATCAGCGTCTGGGGTGTCGACTTCCTAGCGGCGGTCGACGGACCCTTGCAGGGCCACACGAGCAGTGTCAGATATCTGGACATCTCGAGTGACTGCCGCTACTTGGCTAGCGGATCATTCGATCACAACGTTAACATTTGGGATACCGAAAGCGGACAAATCGTGCGAGACCAAGGCTACCTAAGAGGCGATGGAAAGATCAACTGCGTCAAATTCTCGAAGAAGGACTGCAGATTACTCACGGGTTCAGGGGACGGTTGTCTCCGCATCTGGGATTGGGAGTCAGGGGAGTTACTCGTCGGTCCGATGAAGGCAGACGAGATGCCAATATGGGCACTCGCCTGGTCACGAAATGAGACCCAGATTCTCTCTGGCTCAGACAATGGTGTACTTCGTCGGTGGCATGCCTCTACGGGTCGTGTCATCGGCGAGCCCGTGCATGCCCACGCCAGCATCATATACTCCCTGTCCGTCTCCCACAACGGCGGTTGCCTCGCGAGTGCCTCCAGCGACAACACTGTCAAAATATGGAACGCCACGACATTCGAGCAGATGGCAATTCTAGAGCACCCTGACGAAATCAATTGCGTCGCCTTCTCGACCGACGACCGACTGTTAGCTACTGCATGCAGCGACTCCTCGATTTATATATGGGAGTCGCCCCAAGCCAGCTTGGATTCGGGTCTTGCGATAGATAGGGAATGTGAAGGTGCATCGCTGCTTGAGGTAAGCCTTACCGAGTCCACTGAATAAGTACTATAGTGAATTCTTGTCAGCGCCAGATAGTCATTCCCTCGGAAGGTGGTGTTGTCATGGAGGATGCAACCGGCCCCCAAAGGAACACGTTGAAGGAGATATTGGGTGTAAGTCGATTCTATAATTCTTCAACAGGTTTTGGCCAGGTTCTGAGTCTCATCGCAGACGCAGACCTCGCCCCTCTCAAGAGAGAGCACAGACCTCGATAAAGAGATACTAGCAGAGGGCGTGGTACCTACCGTCGTAAAGAAGCGCCTCATGGGTCGCCTCAGCCTCGCACGCAGTCACCGCGGATGCCGAGTGGGTGGCGTCGACAATATGCAAGCACCAAATCAACAGAGACGCAAGCTATCACAGATGATCAAAGCAGCAATTGCGAAATCGCGCGAGGTATCCCTAATTCATGCATGGGAAACTTGCCTTTTGTAACATTCTCTGTGCAGTTCATATTCAAACTGTGGTGATATTTCGGCCGCTATTATGAAAGAGTGGGACTGTCGGCGTGTCAAGACTCTGGAAGGGCGGTAAGGATGTTTTCGGACAATCGGCACACATTTAAGTCTTGGTTTGTGTTTCGTCGAGTATTTGCGTGTCATATCGGGATGTGCGTCGGTGCTTGCCTCCATGAAAGTGCTTTGATGGCAGAGACACCACAACGAGGACAGACCGGGCACACGCCTCAACCCCGTGTGAGGTGCCTGTCCTGTAGACCCCCGGACTGGCTTTGGTACTGCTTGGACTACTGCACCCGCAGGGCATGCCGCACAAGGCGTAATAGGTTACAACTGTCATGTCATGTCAGTAGGAATTACATTAATATCAGTCTGTGTCACATGATGCGGCAAGCCTATGCCCCCCATCGTACGTCTGAACACATCAGTATCCAGGGTCGACAACCAATTCCGCAACGTCAGGTGCAATTTGCTGCATTCTGCTCTCGATGACAGCATTCAACCTCATCTGTATCATGAGGCTAGGGTCGGTAGAGATAAGAGATAATGTTCGCCGTACCATGCGTTCTTCCCCTAGTAGTTGACCAAAATCTGCTAGCCGAGCTTCAGGGGACAAGTCCAAGATGGTTTCGAGGGGCCTGTCGTACAACATTACGAAAGCTGCGAACGCATTCATGCCATGCACTCTGGCGAGATCTGACTCTCCCTGAGATAGTGGAGCCACATCAGCGGCACGTGCATCGGAAACCGTCAAACACGATCGAAAGACTGACCTCTCGTTCCTCTTCCAACCATTCTCTTTCGTCCCAGAGTATTCTATGGCCACGTTCCGTTGAAATTATACATGCTTCCTCTCCGAAGCATCTCACGGATTTCGCAGCCCCTTCGATGTCGTTTGCGAAAGCCCAGGTAACCGTACATCGTGGGTTCATAGTACCGCAACCTTCCGCAATCCCCAGGGTTCGCCTGAGCTTCTTGATAGCCTTGCATATCGGAGGAGTGTATGCATATGGCACCGGTCTGGTATCTTGCGAACGGCCGGCCCTATAACTTTGTGCGCTGGGGAACGCCTCGAAGACGATAAGGAGGTTCAAGTAACGCCATGATTCACGAGAGATACGTTCGACGGCAGACTCAAGTTGTGCTGGTAACGCGAATAGGGGTATGAACAGCACGCCATGATCCGGATCAATGATAATATCGGTCCCACCGAGATCATATCGTTCAACGAGAACAACTTGGCATTGGTATCCCTGCAGCTCACGGACCAATGCGCGCTTCTGAATGAGGGTCATGGAAGCGAGGTAACGATGGACTACTGCAGCAGGAGTCCAGGGCTCGGGAAGACGAACCGTGTGTTGATCAAACACGTCATCGGGAGCAGCTCGCGGAGGTATTTGTTCGGGAACACCTAGCGTTTGATGAGGTGGCGGCGTGTCATTTCCAGTCTCGGAATGCTCCAAGGTACGACTCCATGTGACTTGGTTGCGAAGTCCGATAAATGTAGAAAACAGATCCTTTGATGATGCCGGAACAAGATCGTCCAGTTTGCGCCGCTTAGTTACCCTCGAATTTGCCTGTTCGCAGTCACTTGTTGAAACAAGGTCATCCTCAAGGCGCTTGACACGGCGTAGGCTCGGAGATAGCGGAGGTGCATCTTGCACCTTCGGATTCGTGGAATCATCTGGAGGTTTCAGTAGCTGACTTTGCGACGCAAATGAGAGTGGTTCGAAAGACGGTGTCTCTGATTCGGGGAATTCAAAGTAAGAACTCCAATCGTATTGATTCGCCAGGGGATCGGGTTGATATTCGGCCAGCTGGTAGTCATCTATGTCCCGGGGAGGCACATTTTCCTTGTTCTCGCCTTGGTCGTCGACATTCTCCTTGTTCGCCTCAGGTGTATTCACAGCATATAGTAAGTCGTCCTGGAGCGGGTCCAAAAGGAGGAGAGGATCTCCAAATTCGCTGGTTGAAAACTGGCCAAGGTTATTGTCCATGATGTCGATTCCCGAGTCATCAAAGGAATAACCGTAGTCGGTCCGGTTTCGGGAACCGTATTCCACTGGATCAAGTGGGTTCGAGCCTTGGTGTTCTTCGTGCTGACACAAATTTTCACCCTGGGCCAGGATATCTCCGTGTTCATTGCTATGAGACCACGGCGCAATGCCCTGCTCGGTGTCCACGTCATCTTGTGCCTCGACTCCTGCCTCGAGCGTGATTTTGGATCCAGATGCTCTCATTCTTTCTCGCTGTGTAAGGAGGTACTCGAAGTGTCCACTTTCCTCGATTCGCTTGGGAGCAGGGCTCGTTCCAAGTTCTTCGCATCCATGTGGAATATTCGGAATTGAAATTGGTTGAGCATCTTCGGCCGATATCGGAGTTGTCCCTAGGTCGAGGAGAACGCGGACTGTTTCCTCATACTTCTCGTCACGGTATCCTGGTACTTCTTCCTCCGGCTGAATGGGTTGTGCAATTCCCGCGACTTCTTCATCTGTCGGGATTGTTTTTCCGAAATTGAATGGTCTGTGAAGCACGTGAGACATCGGTAGGGAGAGACAAGACAAAAAATCCTGGCAGACAAAATGACGAGACATAGGATGAAGAAAGCAAACGAACCTCCATGAAAGGTCGAGTGCTAGAGGTTTGATACCCTTGACTGGCTTCAAGAACGCCGTAGGACCGGAGCCGTTACTACCATGGCCCGCGGTATCAGGACGGCCGAGCTCGCCTTTCAGTGCGACGAAGCTTTGCATCCCTTCTGGGAAAAGAGTGGGTTCCTTGGGGTGTGCTGTGGGAAGTGGCAGGTTTGGAACTGCATTTCAAGTCAGCGTGCACGTCGAGATACAGGGGCCAATAATAGCCAGCGGAAAGCCCGCATAAGCCCCGGGACAGAAGCATCGTAAGACGCACGACCTGCTTGACGGAAGCAATTATTTTCAGCTTACCATCCATTAGCATAATGTCCTTGTCGTCTAGCTTCTCTTCTCTGATTAAAGAAAGGGGATCTTGTGGGGTGGAGGCATAAATGCTTGCGACTGCGTCGTCGAGCCGTTGCTCCTCAAAGTCCTTGACACAACATACAAGGTCGGCCGGTGCCTGTTCACCGGCCCGTTCCTCAGCAGACGGAGGCTGTCCAAGTAGCGAATCTGTTGTGATTTGGCTAGGCGAGAGGGGGCGAGGAGAGTGCATGCCAAATTTGACGCCTTCTCGGTGGGATGTGATTGATTTGTGAGCCTGCGTCATTGGAACAGGAGCGGAGATGAAAGACGTGATAAAGAAGCCTGGACTTGACATGTCATGGGGTTAGAGAGATTGTATGAGAAATTTATTCACGGGAAAAAGAACCCCAGAGAGGGAGGGTTCCCAACCAACCTCTTTTCCACCGTCAACAAGTCAGCTGTATCATTGTTGTTTGTACTTTTATCAACCAATGTATTCTTGTATCCGAATTTGCGTATACGGGGGATCTCGACGTCGTCTGGGACGTACTATCAGTTGTTGGCCCCCGTGGAGAGAGAACTGATGAAGAAAACGCACCCATTTTGGCGGCCATGAGCGACGTTTCTGGCGTTCCAGGAGGGGATATATCCCACAGTTGATCGACCTCGCTCCTATCCGAGGAATGTGGAGAGGGTGGGGGTGGTGAAGAATATGTCAACGTCGCTTTAGTGTACGATCGAAGTCAGTTCTGGTCTTAGACCCATGGAAGTAATTGGACCTACTCCACCCACTCACGACATCCATATGGTGGCTATTAATATCACCATCTTCACCGTCTATCAATTCCGGTGACGCCACCTGGAGCATAGAGGCCAAGTCCGAGACGCGTATTGGGTGACTGACACCGCTCTTCCCATTACTCCTGACGCCTCTATGAGTAGAGGGGCGCCGCGCGATTCGAGGGAACAGCGGTGGAGAGTCTAGACTAGGAAAACACCGCGGAGGTGAATGACGGTTCAAAAATTCAGGCACATTAGGCGTATCCTCGAAGGATTTTTCTCTCGTGGGAGGGGCCGAGACGAATTGGAGGAATGGTCGTAGCCGTGCACCAGTGGCAGAATCAAGTTGGAGGCGGAGATCCCTGCAAAAGGACGTGATCCAGCCATCAATACCATGTGAAATATTAATGGAAAGTGGTAGAACACACAAGACTTCGTCCACGGGAGGTGCGGGTATGTCTTCTATGCCCTGTAATGAAACGGGTTTGAGGTCGAGAAATGCTGTGAGAGTAGAATTTGTGCGAGGAATGGATGCTCGAGAATTTGTATTGCCAAGCTTTGGAGTGTCGCGCCTTGCGCGCTTCGAGAGCATGGGAGAGGACATAGGTCTGCACATTAGTGATATCGTCGCGTCTGTACACGAAAGTTTGGTCAAAAGACACGTGTATGCGCGGAAGAAACGTACAATGATCATCCTCGTGCCAACACCTCTCGGTCCGGAGATCTCGCGGATGAGGAGCAGGAGGAAAGAAAGTCCTGAGGTATCTAACATGTTCCGATGGCGTAGCCCATTTCTCCTCCGGAGGGGTGAGGTCAAGGGATTGCAAGGAACGCATGAGAATTTCGAACGGCTCTGTAGGTAGGCGAAATGACGTTGCATCCACCATGGGCACATATTCGAGAGTTTGAAGGAGAAGCTAGACGATTTCGGTCCATCCGCGATGATCGAGAAAGCGTTGAGACTGCAGTGACACTTACCTCCTCGACGACCTTCTCGGTAAATGCGACATGGTCCGACGTAAGGTGAGTGCGCGCGTAAGGCAAGAGGACCTCATGTATATGTCTACGCAAACGGAGTCCCTTGGCTGTGTCGATGTTGAACGAATACGGATCCATAGTTGTAGGCGGGCAGATTATGCACCAACTGAGCCTAGAAGGTTTGGCAGTCAACAAATTTCCACGCTGTACCTCAATGACCACGAGACAGACTCGGTGTTAAGCTCATTGAACACCAGAGATTAATACTTGAAGTTACGGAACCTCAGTGGATGTCTTTCCGCGAGCATTTCAGAGACGCTCCTATGTAAGTACAGTAAATCAATCCGGATAGTTGAAGTTATCACCGGTACCGGGTGTTTACATTTGAACACGCGCTTAGTCATCAAAAAAGTGAGGTCAGTTTGCTATCTGAAACTGTCGTCCAATGCAACATCGAAGGTTGATTCTGATAACTGTAGCCGAAATCGAGAATCACGCTGCAACCCAGCTCATTAAATCACACCGCCTCGATTATATCTGTCTTGTATTGATGTATTACCGTGGGGCTGATGGATGGTGAAAGAAAGGACCAACGATAGTAAGACTCGCACTCGGGGAGAGAAGCTGATACTCCTTCCCGAAACACGGGGAAATGGTTACCTGCAACAAAGAAAAGGTCTTCAATGTCACAGATGAGTTGAGATAGGCAAGACAAAGGATCAGAAAGAAAGGGTATGTTGTAACCATGTAGGTGTCTAGAAGACTAATCGAATTCATGTTGCTCATCACCATAGCCATTATGGCTTGAAAGGTATGGGGAATGAAACCCACCTTTTTAGTCGTGTACGTTCAAACGGAGAACAAGGCGGGTGGAGAGAGCTGGTTGGATAAGGTGATGAGAGGATTCGTTGTAGCAAACAGGCAAATTTTTCAACGTGTAGGGGATAGATACGTGTTTGGTCCTGTTTTCATTGAGACCGATCTCAGATGGGTGTGGCGCGCCCGCGGAGGAGTGCTGGTCGCCTAGATAAGATGAAGCAACGCTCTACTGTGGAGTCGGAGGGAATCGAGCTAATGAAGGGCCCTTGATGCGGCAGAGTTCCAACAACCGACCCTGTACCATGCAGATCGCTCATGAAGAGCATTCCTCGGAATTATGGGTGGAAGCGAAATGTACAAGAATGGCCAAGTGCGTACGATTCTAGTATGCGCGTATTCTGTGCAGAAAATCTGATACGCGTGTTATGGATCTATAAGGCAAGAGAAAGGCGACACAAGGCACGATAATGTATGAATACTTGATATGGATATGCAATCTAGGACCATGCTTCGAGTAAGGTGCTTGTATGAGGGAAACCATGCTGTGAGAAAATGTTTCAGGAAAAACACGCCGTACGTAGGTATTGGAAATGGAGAACAAGGGATGCAGCAATGATGGGCTACGGTTGGTGCGCAAAGCTTGAACCCCTTACGCGCCAGGGTCAGTGTCCAGCACATTGTTATGTGTGTGCGGAGGCGTGTAGTGCGTATGCGAAGGCGAGTGGAGAAGTAACTAGGAACAGAACGAGGGCCGATACGAGAGTTGTTGCAAAAGGGTTGAAAGAGTAACGTGTAACTGTGAAAATGCCGGGTCAGACTAATACGAAGACGGAAAATAAACGACATGCCTGTGGTTGTAGGGGAGGGTGAGGGTGGAAAATAAGTGACCTTGGTGGGATGAAGTATTGAGCGAGCGAGTATGTCGTCATGGATGGGAAGGTCGAGCTGGAGCTGGAGGCAATCGAGAGTGATTGTCGGAGTATTTCCAGATAAAGGGACAATCGAAACCTCGTTATCGAATTCCCAGTTTCTGTGCGACATGGCTGGGATGGCAGTCCAACCGAAGGTGGCAAGTACACGGGAAACGAAGGTGTCAAGATCCGCGTTGGTGACGATAGACTCGTCCGCGTAAGGGAAGGAGGCATCCATGGAGGCGTAGGTAGCGAGGGTCTGCTGGACATGGGCGAGGAAGTAGGCGGGAGGATCATTGTCTCCGATAGGAGGACGTGGGGGAACATCTTGTTTGAGACAGGCGTTGTCGTCACGATCTGTCTTCCAGGAGGGGGGAGTTGAAGGGAGACCGATAGCAGGGCAACGACAGCCTCTGCCAGCTCGTATGACGGGCCAGTCGGCAACGTGTGGACCGAAAACGTGAGCATGGTAGGATTTGCAGTCATCGCAGAGGGCAGAGAGGGAGTTTAAGAGAGAAGCGTGGAGAGAATCGAGGAGTGCGCGAGCGATGTGGACACGAAGGTGAGTGCGGATGAGGA
Organism: Boletus pseudopeckii; assembly: GCA_038092915.1. Classification (NCBI taxonomy): domain Eukaryota; kingdom Fungi; phylum Basidiomycota; class Agaricomycetes; order Boletales; family Boletaceae; genus Boletus; species Boletus pseudopeckii. The sequence goes on from JBBPRH010000197.1 coordinate 23,828, forward strand.
GATGCAACTCTGAGGGGAGGGGCACGGGGAAGGGGAAGTGGGTGTTGTGGGCGATGGCGGGGTGTATGGTTGTGAGGATGGCGTGAGTGAGGGCAGTACGGGATGTGCGAAGGGACGACATGGAGGAGGAGGAGGAGGATGGGAGGATGGTGGAGGCAAATTTGTGGACATTTAAATATTAATGGGATAGAGCGAAGTGTACGGATATAGATCTTGAATATTCGGAATCGAGCGACAATAGAGAAGATCTCATTGTAACCCTAACCCCAATCTAGGTTCCTCTCTCCCACCATGATCGTCCCTCGCCTCCCTAGCAGGCTTTTCTGCAGGCGGGCCATGTCCAGCTACCCGCCTCTGCATGTGAACCCACCCGACCTCGCCACAGAGTCCGCCGAGTTCGATGCCCGTGTCGCCCGCATCGCCGAGTACTTTTCTCGTCCCCGCTTTGCCAACATTTCCCGCCCGTACTCTCCTCGCGACGTCGCACTCAAACAGGGCTCTGCACCCGTCCTTCCCCTCCCCGCATCCCTTCTAGCAGACAAGCTCTTCCGCACATTCGAACATGCCAGCGCCATCGGTCTCCCCGTTCACACAATGGGTGCCATCGACCCTGTCCAAATGACCCAAATGGCCAGTCATCAGCAGGTTGTCTATGTGTCTGGTTGGGCTGCTTCCTCTCTTCTCACCACCTGCAGCAACGAGGTCGGTCCTGACTTTGGGTATGTACCACTCCTTCCCCCATCCCTAGCTCATTCATGCCGCCCTAGCGACTATCCATACACCACGGTTCCAAACCAGGTACAACGTTTATTCCGCGCCCAGCAACTCCACGACAAGAAGCATTACGATGAGCGCATGTCCGCTTCCCCAGACGCACGCGCAAATATGCCATACATTGACTACCTCCGTCCTATCATCGCAGATGCTGACACCGGGTAGCTTGCTTCTGTCCCCTCTTCGACGTAATGCTCACAATTTGCCAGTCATGGTGGCCCCTCGGCTGTCATGAAACTTGCCAAATTATTCGCAGAGTCTGGCGCATCCGCTATCCATCTTGAGGACCAGCTCCATGGCGGAAAAAAGTGTGGTCATCTTTCTGGAAAGGTTCTCGTACCTCCCTCCACACATATCTCCCGACTCGTAGCTACTAGATTCGCCCTCGATATGTTGGAGTGTCCTATGTTGGTAATTGCGAGAACCGATGCCGAAAGTGGTAGACTTCTCAGTTCAAGCGTAGACCCCGGAGATCACCCGTACGTTATGATTTTCTGCCAAGTTTTTAACCCTACAGTGATCGGTGATCTACGTGTAAACAGATTTATTCTGGGCACAACTACACCCGGACAACCACTTTCCGAGGCGCTCGCAGGTGCTGTGAATGCTGCTGATGCTACGCGTATAGAGAAAGAGTGGGATGCCACCCATCCATTAATGTCCTTCGACGACGGTAAATCAATCTTCCCTCGCATCTCACTCGACTTACATCTGTCCCATCAGCCGTCAAACATGCTCTTCAGACCACCCCTTCCATATCCTCACCCGATTCTGTTTTCGAGCATTATAAATCTCGTGTCGCTAGCAAGTCAAATTCGGAGGCACGGGGAATAGCCAAGGAAATTCTTGGGACAGACATCTTCTGGGATTGGGATCGTCCGTGTTCTAGTTCACCTTCTCATCACAAAGTGCTTACGTATGATTTGACCAGTTCCACGCACCCCAGAAGGTTACCATCGCCTCCAGTCTGGTGTCGCCCCCGCCATCTCTCGCACACTCAAGTATGCACCCTATGCTGACCTTCTTTGGCTTGAGACTTCGACGCCCGACCTGGAGTTGGCTCGTTCGTTCGCCAGGGAAATAAGAGAAAAGACTGGTCAGAAGAAATGGATGGTATATAATCTCAGCCCGAGCTTCAACTGGTTGGACAGAGGCTTCACAAAGGATGATTTGAGAAACTTTATTTGGGAGCTCGGAAAGGAAGGGTGAGTACCGTCTTCTCGGTCCAGCTGATTCGCATCTTTGCCTGCTAAAACCGGAATTTACTATAGATTCGTCCTTCAGTTGGTTTCGCTCGCGGGTGTGCACAGCAATGCCGTCACTACTGGTATGCTTCAGCCCATCCCCATGTGCTCTCCTAACATGCTTTGCAGCCGAGCTAGCGGAACGCTACAAGACTGAGGGCATGCTTGCCTACGTCGACCTCGTTCAGCGTAAAGAGAAGGAAATCCAATGCGATGTGCTGACACACCAGAAGTGGTCAGGAGCCAACTACGTCGACTCCATCATTCAGACAGTTTCAGCAGGATCCTCGAGCACGTCTGCGATAGGCAAGGACTCGACGGAACACGCGTTCTGAAGATTCCCGCATGGCATATCCCGGGTTGACGTGCGCCGAGGTTAGATGTATACCATTTACTGTGCAATAATCTGCACTTTTGAATCTTGCGTTGGGAAGATGATGCCACGTCAGATGTGACTCGACAGAAGCGCAGGTCGCACAAATGGATCTTGGTGCAGATCGAAAGCTTTCTTCCCATTTATACAAAGTATTCAATGAGGCATATATATGCGCTACTACATCAAAGAACCTGCCCTTCCAGAACATCATCAAAGGTTCTCGATGGCGTCTGAGAAACAATGTGGAAGTCAACTTCGCTCAGTGTTGTGGGAAAAGCCGTGGGGGTAGATAGGTTCTCCGAGGACCAAGATGCATCAGCGGTGACTTTGCGCTGGCCGGGATCTTCCCCATCTCTCCTTGTTATTGAGTTGGGGTTTGGCATGACCGCCGTCTTCGGAAAAACGGCGTCTCAAGGCAGAACGGTACTTCCAAAAATCGAACTTGGAAGGAGCTCGGCGCAGCCGATCTGAGTCTGGTAAAAATCACACCTAGATCATACCAGATAGGACGATGCGCAGCTTTCGATACTTGTTGTGAGCTGGCGTTATGTAAAGGCGGCGAGATGAACACGTCGAATTTTCGCTTTGCCCAGGCTTGGACATAAAGTACGCGTTTTGGATGTCGTGAGTCAGCCTGCAACCATGCGTCGTCATCCTATTCTTCGATTCGCTCTAGGCAAACCACCTGTCGAAGACATCGTATACTGCGCTAGGAATGAAAGCTTGAAATCGGGAACGAGCTTACTGTCTGCAAGGAGATAAGGACAGATGAGCGATATAAAAGGTGAAATTTTCCGATGTTTCATATTTCCGTGAAGGCAATTGGTCGATAGATGACCTAATAGACCATACACTTGATGTGACTATGAATCTAAGAGGGCAACGCGTATCAAGAACGGCTTGTACCCCGCTACTTACGCCTGTTCCCCTAGCACTAAAACGGAGTCAAATCGATCTCCAGATCCATCATAATTTCTTCGAAACTCGTGGGAGACTAGGCGTTTCTTGCTCGGGTGACTTTGAATATCTTCACGTCAAGCTCAGCATCTACCTGATCAGGAATCTGTAATAATGGTTTTCCGGTAGTATCGTGTACAACCTCTTCTGTCTTTAACACCTTTCCTGGGTCATGAGGCAAAGTCACCAATAGTCAATGATTGTGTACGAATGGTGACGCACCGATCTCGTCAAGGAAATATTTCAACGTTTCTTCATTCCGTACAGTGAGTGCAATGAACGCTAATCGAGTGCGCTCGGATGAGAGGGCAAGAAAAATGGTCTTGACGAGCGGAGGTACAAGCACGGGATCGAATACCTGTTGGAAGAAGCCAGTCATTTTCTGAGCCTCAGTAAGGATGGAATACGTACGATATCCGCCCCAAGTACGATGTCTACCTTGGTCTCGTCGAAGAACGACTTCAAGCTTTCCTGGCTCGACAATGAATCCAGCCAATCCAACGATTTGTAATGTATATTCGGATGGGACGAAGATTTGTCTACGAGTATTCAATCAGGAACAATTGGGAAGAAGAAAACAAATATGCGTCGCCAAGCTTACTACACGGTAACCTGACATTGTTCTGACAGCGCACAAGCACGGTGGAATTCACGTCAGTCAGGTAGATGGCAGATGGCATCTCGCGACCAATCGCGGTATGGAGTTGCAAACTTGCGACCAAAATGCCGATGAATCCGGTCCCACTCCCCAACTCGAGCACATTGCTAGTGTCCACAAGGTCTGCTCACCGATTTTGATTGAAGAAGCAGTGATGATTAGTCACCCTTGCGACTCACAAGGATGCTGGATGAGGTACTGTGCCAAGACTAGGCTTGCTCGCCAGGTTCTAAGGCCAGTTGTTCCAGCTTCGATAGTAGTGCGCGACTCTAGAAGGGTGATCGTCTCATAACAGGCCTCCTCTATCGGATAGACACCTGTCTCAGGAAACCTCCAGTAGTGCGTGATGAACGAGTTGGGTGGCATCTCTGAGCTGTTGAACATTATAAAATATCCTAATGATTAGCCGCAATCTACCACGAAACGTAATGCATACCGCGCACCGGTTCTCAGGGATAAATAATGAGCATATATGCACCCGTCGATCTCATTATCCTGAGGGTTAAATGAGATACCAGCGTCCTGGTCGATCAAAGTAATACCTCATCGCTTTGACTCAGGGTTTCAAGTTGAACAAGTGCCCACTTCCAAAAGCTTTGTTGATAAGATTCCGATGGGGAGTACTGCTTTAGATGCTGGTTCAGTAGTATCTTTCTCAAGAAAAAATCGTGAGCAACATTGAACGGAATGTTCGAAGGAAAAGAGATGTCCTTCAAAGGTGCGAGGGTCGAGTAACGGAACAGTATCAATGAAAGGAAGGATTCGGATATAGGGAGCAGTCCATTCGCATCGCTACCGAAACCTTGCATCATTACAGTAGCGGCTTAGATTTCATAGTCTTTGTCTACCGCTTACTTAGAAAACAGCCCGGCCCTGAAGACCATGTCACGTGATACGCAACTGAAACGGCTGTGAGCTAAGAGCTTTGCGACATCGTCCTCGACCTAAATGATTCCTCGTTTGCACCACGCATCGTCCAGGTTACTTGTCTCGACGCGTGTGCACCATGATGCGCGGTTGACCTTTTCTTCATCAGCAATCTCATTTGTCCGTAGACTGCCGCAACGGCCAGCAGGAGAGCATGCCAACTTGGCAGCAGTTACCCGTCGATCGAAAGAAGCCGAGGTCGAGGTCGAAGAAAACAAACCCGTCGCAAACGAAAGCGAGGAAGAGGAGGAGCTCGATCGTTGGCTTCTTGGGGGTGAAAAAAAGGTGAACGAGTCTGCAATCCGTTCTCACAAGAACCCTTATGGCCACTTTTGCAAAACCGTCGCACCCTCTTTCCGTGAACCCTCTCCTCGCAATTGGCTTGGTCGTGACGTGGTGAGAACAAATTTAGATGATTGGTGGACATTGACTCATTGCTTATAAGCCGTTTCCTCTGAACCCATCTTTTAAACCTCCTATGCCTCTCTCGAATGAGCTTCGGACTCGGTTATATCGAGCTTACATGATCGACCCCGAGCTAAACTCTGTCCGTGCTCTCGCAGCTAGACATAACTTGAGTATCAAACGTGTCGATGCGATACTAAGATTAAAGGGCATGGAAGAATCATGGAAAAAGGTAACTTTTGTTTCACCTATCCTTGCGTTTCACCGAGATTGATTTGACGTGTTTGATGGTTCATTAGGAGGTGAGCATCTTTCTCAAATTATTCTTTGTTCTCCCTCTCGCACGGATATGATGATACACATACACCATTCGCGAAATCTAAGAACTTGAGTTACATCGTCGCAAGACGTGATTAAAACCTTTTCAACCTCATTTGAACTCGTCCGACTAATTATTCCGCTTGCGAATACCCCGCTGATGAAATCTGGTTCAACAGAACAGACCCCTGCAAACCGGATTCACGAAAGGGATGGAGCATCTGCTTGGTGTAACAGAAGCAACAAAGCGTACGGAACAAGATGTTTATGGGCTCCTTGAAAATGATCATACCAGAGAGGGTGGTCGACCAAATTCCCGTGATCGATATGACGTTGAGGAGGCGGACTGGCAAGACGAGGCTGAAGGTAACAGCAAGGCAAGACAACGTTACCAGAGACTCTTTTGGGAGAGTGTTGGTGAAGGCGAGGTTCGTGGTCTTGAGCGCGGTTTACTTCTGTGGTTGTTGACGATCGCTCCAGGAACCGGTCATGCCCAATGTTCTCACTTCGCAACGTAGTGCTGCCGTGACGCGTACGAAATTTAGAGGCAAGACAACCCTCATCGAACGCGCGCCGGGTCGACCCGCCATCAAGTTTGTCGATGTCGGGAATGCTTTCGTCGACGAGCAGGAAAAAGAACGACGGGAACGCGAAGGCGCTCGGAGATCCACGTTGAAAGCACGGAAACGGACGCGGGATCACGGCCTACGCGCTTAACTATGGCTTCTAATTACCAGTTATTTTCACTGTCCATTGTATTATGGTCCGTTGCATGCAATGGCAGTATACACGGATCGAAATATAATAGGATCAGGGCTTAAGCTCAATCTTGCAACACCTACCTCGCTCGTGATCTTGAACAAATAGACATCAACAAAAAGGCTGGTGATAGAACGCGATCGTCGTCCACATCACATCGCACCGTCTCCAAAATGCAGCGGGGTCTTCCAATGGTACAGAAACTGACCATCGTTCGTGACAATCGCTGATTTTGTTTTCCTCAGCAACCAACGGTGGTCCTTCTTCGTGAGGGCACCGACACTTCACAGGGTAATCCGCAATTACTCTCCAATATCTCGGCCTGTCTCGCAGTTGCCCAGACGCTCTCCAGCACCCTCGGACCCCGCGGGATGGACAAACTAATCGTGAACGAGCGTGGAGAGGCTCAGATCACGAATGATGGTGCGACCATCCTCAAGCTTCTCGACATCGTCCATCCAGCTGCCAGAACCTTGGTTGATATCGCGCGTGCTCAAGACGCAGAGATTGGCGATGGAACCACCAGTGTCGTTCTTCTCGCTGCTCAACTTCTTAAAGAAGTCCGTGGATACATCGAAGAGGGCGTCAGCCCCCACATCATCATGAAGGGATTTCGCAAAGCATCGCAATTGGTAGATGTCGCATTTATCGTGTTTCTATCATATCTTACACCTTTACAGGCCGCTGAACGCGTAAATGCAATCCAAATCAGCGTTGACAAGAGCAATCCCGAGTAAGCTTGAAGCCTCCTATCTAACCAACCGTCTAACCTTCTTGCCAGACATTTCCGGTCTCTCCTCCTCAAGTGCGCGTCAACTTCAATGTCATCAAAACTCATCCATTCCGAGAAACCCTTCTTTTCGAACATGGTCGTTGATGCTGTCCAGTGCCTGGACCCAGACGACTTGGACGAATCACTCATCGGCGTCAAGAAGATCCCCGGTGGTGGTATGCAAGATTCACAGTTGATTCAAGGGGTCGCTTTCAAGAAAACTTTCACATACGCGGGTGCTGAGCAGCAACCAAAATCCTTCAAAAATCCCCTTATCCTTAGTTTAAACGTGGAACTTGAGCTTAAGGCTGAGAAAGACAACGCCGAAGTTCGCGTGGAAGCAGTATCGGACTACCAGGCAATAGTCGATGCCGAATGGGAGATCATTTACCGGAAGCTGGAGGCCATCGAGAGGACCGGTGCGAAAGTCGTGCTGAGCAAGTTGCCGATTGGTGATCTAGCGACGCAGTGGTTCGCAGACAGAAACATCTTCTGTGCTGGCCGCGTTCCTACTGGCGATCTTCGCAGAGTCTGCCAAGCTGTTGGTGGATCCATTCAATCGACCTGTTCAGACATAACTCGGGATCATCTTGGTACCTGCGGTTCGTTCGAGGAACGGCAAATTGGTGGTGAACGATACAACATCTTCGAAGAGTGCCCAGAGACGAAGACGTGCACTCTAATCCTTCGTGGTGGCGCGGAACAGTTCATCGAAGAGGTTGAACGTAGTCTACACGATGCCATCATGGTAGTCAAGCGTGCCATTCGGAATGGCGATGTGGTCGCCGGGGGAGGTGCCGTGGAGGTAAGGTTTCAAACGTTATTTTTAAAACGATTAGGGTTAAATAAACTACAGATGGATGTATCTGCGCATATCCGAAAACATGCACTCTCCATTCCAGGAAAGCAGCAGCTGATCCTGACTGCTTTCGCGAAAGCGCTGGAAATCATTCCTCGCCAAATTTGTGACAATGCAGGAATCGATACCACGGATATTTTAAATAAGCTTCGCATGAGACATGCCGCCGGTGAGAAATGGTATGGTGTCGATGTCGACGGAGCTGAGGGTGTGAGGGATAACATGGAAGCATTTGTGTGGGAACCCTCGCTCGTGAAGCTGAACGCTATCAGCAGTGCTACCGAAGCGGCGTGCTTGATTCTCAGCGTTGACGAGACGGTGCGAAATCCGCAGAGCGAAGCAGTATGTTGTCTTTTCTAAGTTTAGTAGCTGAACTGACGGGATCCTTGACTAGCAAAATCCTGGACCACGCGCTCCACCTGGTGCGGCTCAACGGGCCCTTAGGGGTAGGGGTAGAGGTATACCAAGACGGTAACGAGACGTAACATTGCGAAGATAAATCTGAATGTCCTGGATGATAGGAACATGGCGTATCATTTGTTCAATACACGAGCGCTAATGTCTTCAGTTACTTTGTACGTGAACTGGAAAATATGCTTGGGAACGACAACAGCCCGAGCCCATCGCGTTATCTTGTCACTGAAGATGCGATCCTTCCGCTGTTCATATCAATCCCATCAGCCCCATGTAATGTTCTGCTTGTGATCAAAGAACGAATATGCGCGCTCTGCTTCCCCGGTCTCATGGGGCTGCCGGAACAGACATGAAAAAACACACCCGAAGGATCAGACATACAAAGGCGACAAACTCGACCGGTCAAAAAGATTTGGGAGTTTGGACGATCATGCAACGAGTGACTTCGAAGCTTTACACCCTGCCAGAAAAAAAGCCTCTTTCGCTTGCCTCCACAAACCAAAGTGCTGGTAATCGGTGATAGCGGTCATGGTCAAATTGCAACCCGGTAACGTAATACACTTCGAGAGAGCAAGTTTCGTCGTAAGTAGGATTCAGAGAACCTTACTCCTGCATACTTCTAAAATCGATGTTCGCCCAGGTGAGAACACATCGAATGAACTATCCCTGATTGAGAAGCGTGAGACCGCCATCGTCAAGGAAGCGTTTCGAGGAACGAACACGTCAGGGAAAGTAGATCCAGAGAACCTTGGAAAATCATCTTCGGTGATAATTAAGTAACAGTAGGGTTCGAAGTACAATACAGTCAAGTACGATATTTGTGCTCATCTATCAACGGAATCAGCTGTGGTTCTTGATGGCTCCGCAAAAGCGACAAGACCAGAATTCGTGGGGTATGTCCCTTTCTCCGCATGTCGCACATGCCCACCCGACTGAAGTGTCGATTGGTCGTACAGCAAGGCATGCGTCACACTGTAAAACCAAATCTACATTAATCAAGGTGCAAACGGGGCAAGTCCATTGTCCGTCCGCAGATGGATTCAGAGTGTTCCTTGCTCGACTTGACCCTGAGGTGGGTTGCGGCCACGAAGAGCCTGATTTTAGGCCCGAGGTGCTACGAGTAGCAAAACCATCGTCTTCATCGTTCGTCAAATCAATCATCACATTATCCATCACACTTGTTTCGGCAGCCTTGGCAGCTTCGCGCAAAGCAAGTGACCCTGACCCGCAAACCGCATCATCTTGCCTTCTGCGTTCAGCAGCCTTTGAAAAGTAGTCGTAAGAGGGACATTACTGCATTTTAGAAAGGACAGACGTACACGAGCTGCGAGTTCACGGGGACTCAATTTGTCAAGTGCACTGGATCTCCCACCGAGCCTCCCACCACCTTTAGTCACTGTCACTGTTTTTCGTCGCCTTTCTGCGGCTTCGAGGGCACGAACCCTAGCGATATGCGGGGGTAGATCGTGCGAGACACCAGCACCCAATTTGTGGCCGGGAGAGAAGAAGCCCTCGCCAGCATAACCAGAGCGCTGGAGTGCATCATACTCGTCCTCGAGTTCAGCGAGGAGCTTGTAGAATTTCTCGTCATGGGGTCCATGCACGTTGTGCGTGAGCTGACGAGGAAAGATTATAGTCAACAAACTGTCTACTAAACTGCAGAGAAAAGCTCACTTCGTGTAACATTGTTCGCACCACTGCATCCTCTTCGAGAAAGGTATCGGGATCCCAGGCTGGACGTAGTCTTACAAGAATATTCTGCCCACCATTTATGTCTAAATCGAGGCTAGTTCAGCACGACTAGAGCGTGTTTATCACTTGCTACTCACTCAGCCCTACGACACTCGCGTTTGAGTATAATCTGCAGGATAATCTCGCACATCAGGAAAGCTTGGACTCACCAAGTAAATTTGGACTATCAGGAAAGAACTCGGCGAGCGTAGGAAGAACCCAACTGTGCTTGCGCATGATCGGCTTCACCAGCGAGGCCACGCGCTGCAACATGGGCAAGGCACGATCGGCCTTGGGCATATCCTTGAGATGGGTGAAAGACTTGACGAACGTCTCGGTCATGTTGAAAGAAAGCTCTCCTCGGATTCAGACAGTGGGGTATTGAAGAGACTCGCAATGCCCTAGCAGATGGCAGCGTCAGCTCTTGGAGCCTCGGCTGTGGTCACGGTGCTGACGCGTCCAACGCGTGCTCTGATTAAGCACCTGACATGACTTAGTCAGCACGTTCAAGAACAAGTTGGCGTGTCGTAGAACGTTGTAGACCTGGCAGATCGGAAGCAGGCGTAAGGCTCGTTTTTTTTCTCCATGGAGAAAACTGCAAAGCCAACTGACCCCTTCTCGCAACACAGGTATGTAATATTGTCGCTTGATGACTCTGCCCCAGACAATTGAGAGAGCTGTGATTGGATAACGGCTAGCAAGAAGGGAAATTAAGGGATGATTCCGAGGTTGATGGCTGCAAAAAAGCTGTTCAAAACCTCGACCTAGTGAGCAGTGAGCACATATTATTTGACAAGCTCCTTGGCTATGCATTCTAGCAACAAGAGGAAGGGCAAGAATCACCGTGACCGCCCATTATCGCCCAACTAGCGCCAAGTCTCCAAACTTTGGCTTGAAAGTCGCCTTAATTTGCGCCAGGGATGAGAATCAACGTTACTCGCCACAGTTACTTGGAATTTGGAATGTACGTGGGACGACTCCGATCCAAGTCCCTGTGCTCTCTAGACCCGCAAAGCTTACTTGAGTTGAAGTGCCAAGCCCAGATTTCATCTCTACCTCTTCTGAACTGGATATGTTGTGGTGGACATTAGCCTGTCGCAGCAAACACCCCATCCTCCGTAACGAACCGATTCGCCTCCGGTTCATGAGGTGTTCGCCTGCTTTATGCAAGCTCATCAGCCTAGACTGAACTCGGTTCCTTTAAGACATTTCATTTCAGGTTCAGAAGCTCCGTCCAGGAGCAACGAGGTCCCTGTGTGTGTGTGTGGCAACTCCCCTCAAGCTCCTTGTTAAAAGTTGTGATGCACCCATTACCAAACTCCTCCACCTTTGGTTTCTGACCTTCGGTGGATACATTCACGATGAGCTTAGTCCCTCCAGGTACTGCACCTTCCATTGATATCAATCTATACGCCTCTGTTCAAGGTAGGTTCTATCGCCACCTCTGCGTTTTTTTCGAAATAAACGCCACTGCCATCAGTTGCCGTCACCAGTGCTGCCCTGTACGACCACGGTTAGTCGCCCGTGATATACTGAATCGATGCGTTTTCCGACCGTTGTTTCGCGCCACAGCTCTCGCTCTTGGTCGTGAGGTGAGTGACATGACCGAGGTTACTTTGAAATGCTGCTGATAGCTGGTGGACTAGGTAGAACTCATATGGGTAAGCTCACCTATGCGGCGTGCAAGCACCCATGTTGAGTGACCGTTGTCGCAGATGAAACCTACGTCTCTTGTGACGGTGTTGTACGTGATAGTAAGCAAAATAAGGTAGCCTGGAAGAGTTTAACCCTAATATTCTCCGTAGGAGCGATATCTGGGCGATGTTGTTCTCGTGTAAGTCGCTGCGTTTGAATGTCGTCTTTGTGTCTGAGGTCTGCGTTGTACCTTGTCCAGAGCTGGTTTGTGTTGTGAGTTTTGTCATGCTCTATCGTCATTGTGATCACTGTAACTCGACTGTTGGAACAGTATGCTTTTCAGTGTCTACGTCAGAAAAGGTAAGGATCGAATCTTTTATCCAGTGTCATGTTTTACTGAGTGCTTTCAAGGAGTACGTGACGTGTTTGAAATTATAACTTCTGACCTGCACGACATTCTCTTTCGAATAGGTGTACGTGTCCTTGATTGGTTCAGCTTTTCGTTTAGTTTGACTGTTGGGTAGGTATACGGCTTTTCCAGTTTCGTGCGTGGGGAGCACTTGCATACTCGTGGGCCACACAAGGTCCTCGATTCCTTGCCAACAGAATCCACGCGTAGCTGACGTTTTCTCCGCAGCGACCATGCAGCTCCGCATATATGCAATGTACAGGCAATCCAGACGGATCCTGGTCCTCTTGGTCATATCATTCTTATGTGAGATCGCCGCGATCGCGTTCATAATTTTTCGGGAAATCGGGCCAGAAAGTCCCCTCAAAGGTCCGTCAAAGCCCTCTTTTCCATTCGCCTGCAGGTTTCACGCCAGGACACCCAGCGATCAACAACTTTGTTCCCGGAGAGGATTTCTGCACGTTCTCTGGTATCAATGGAGACTTTGTGTACATCTTCATCCCCTTCCTTTGTTTTGAATTCTTTCTCTTCATCTTGGCTGCGCGCGTGTTCGTTATCAACATGCAGCGCAATAGGGAAGCCAGTGATGAAAAACGCCTCCGACTGAACACGTTTGTGGGCATTTTGACTCGCGATAGTCTGTGCTACTTCTTCGTGTGCGTACATGACCAACATTGTGACAGCGACCGACTCACGTCGACCGGTTTATGTAGAAATCTTATCGCCTGCGCCGTCGTCATGGGTCTGTGGCAGAGCGTTACCGTACGTCGTCCCTCCAGACTCGGTCCGGTACTATCGTGTTCACTTCGTCGTTTTTCGTCTTCTCAGCAGCTGTACGCAAATCTATGCATCCCGTTCGTCATGCTGCTCGAAGTGCTCGTCGGCACGAAGCTCATCCTCGACTTTCGTGAGCGGTATGCCCGCTCGGACGGGGACCCCGTTGTCTCGGGTAGATGCAGTTCCCTGCACTTCAGAGGAGATGGTGACATACCAATGGACTCCGTTCACATATCTGTACGATGCCACGTTGAAACAGTCGTCGTCACGGACACTGGGACGTAGATGTGGATGAAATCATTGTGTTATTAGGTTGCTTACAAGGAATGTAAAAATACAATTAAGCATGTGTATACTCGAATCAGCATACTGTACGACCAATATTTGGTATGCAGATGCGGAGAATGAGGATATGAAGCAGTCTAGAAAGCGTTGAGCCATTACGAAGGAAAGTGGGTGCCCTATGCAAAAATAATAATGCAACATCGATACAGTGAAACTCCATGAGTGGTGATGAGCACAAGAACAAATGAATGCAATACGGAAAGCAAGGAGCGTGGTGGGGTCGTGTCAAATGGGACGGACATACAGCGATGAAGAAATGAGTAACGGGGACAGACAATAATGCAAAGACAGATGTTCGTGGGGGTCATGAAACGTGGATTTCTTCGTCGACTTTTGTGGCACTGTACACCCTGATAGAGCGTACGAAGTCGAGTTTCTCACGCGGGAACAGAGGGTCGGGCGGAGCGCTCATGCTTCCCGCGCGAGAACTTGCTTGAAGAGGGGCTTCAAGCGAGTTGCGGGACGTATTTGATCGAGGCGTCGTCGCGACGGGAACGGAGACTTCAAGGTAGGAACCAGGGCACTCTGATGGCCAATTAAACCGTTTTCGACGGAAACTGGCAAGGTAATAAATCCATTATCATGCAGTCTGGCGTCATGAGCACGTACCTCTCGTAATCCCAAATGAAATCCTCCACCATTTGCTGGTCAAAGAGCAGATTCTGAGCTCGAGCGATATCTTGTAAATACTCAGTAAGCGCAGCTTTGCATCCGATGAGTGAATGTAAATGTTTGCATGCGTGCATTTCGAGCTCGAAAGGGGCCATAGGGATGAACGTGGCGGGCCAAAGGATGAGACCAGGGGATTGGGTAGGGTGGGAGTGAGATGAGGTGGGCTTGACTCCAAGGTGACCAGCAGCTTTAGCAGTGATCGTGTCAGGAACCATGGAAGGATTGGGCAGGCTTTCTTCACTAGAACGGTCGCCTTTCGTGCGTTGTTTCTTTTCCTTTTCTTTGTGATGATCCCACTCAACGTTTGTCACCCATTTAGCGAACTCCTTGCCAGCTTTCTTGAGACCAGCGCTACCCTGGCTCTCCGAGCTTCCGATAGAAGAATTATCGGAGTCTTGGCTTGAAGATGGAGCTAGGTATAAATTAAACTCGTGAAGTCTGTGTTGGTTGTACCGCCCGAAAACCCTGTCGACAACCTGGTCAAAGAATTTGCCTGGCCGGGGATGTACAGAGAACTTGTGCGACAGCATGTCTTCAAAAAGCTTCTCCAGGGCCTTGGAGTTGTCTACATTTTGATTCCACTCAGAGACCGGATCGTAGGCAGGTTGAGGGGGGATATCGTCCGTGTCTATGAGAGTGGAAAAGCGGCTCTTGGTGCTCACGAAATCGTCGTCGTCGTCATCGTCATCATCTCTCCGTCTAGTATCCGTGCCTTCTTCAGCCCCATCATCATCGCAATCGTCGAATGATGAAGATGACTGCGGCACGCTTGTGATGTCGTGGGAATCCGCCGATGGCTGTGGTGGGCGCTTGGTGTATGGGAAGTGGAGGTAATCGTCGATGAGTTCGAGGCGTCCGCCTTGTGCCAGAACCCTCCTGACTTCTGATAGGACATGTTCCCATCGTTCGTAGGGAATACAGAGCGAGAGATTAGCCATTCTCACGAGATCAAACATGTTCTTGGGAAAGGGTAATTTATATTTGACGCTACGCGAATTCGTGAGCAATAAATGACATTGAGCAAGTGAGAGCACGCACAAATTGCCTTGTTTCCATTGAACGTTGCTGGGTGATTCAGCACCGCCACGCAAGCGAGCGGGATCAAGAAGATCGAAACCAATGACCTGAGAAGATGGCCAGAATTCTGCGGCCTCCACGGCCCACCCGCCAGACCCACACCCCAGGTCTAGAATAGACCTTGGAAGAGCCTGTGTGAAATCATGGAACGACGGTGAGTGATTGAGGTTGAGACGTCGCAACAAAATTTCTGAGAACTTGTCACTAAACAAGGGTCAGAGGGAGAAGATGACCAATTATGGGAAGAAACCAAACTTGTCTAAAAGAGTCCTGTCATAGGCAAGCATATAGGGTGCATCGTCACGCGAATATGGATGATGCTTCATTCCTCGTCGTACGACGAAGCGATCCTGTTGTTCAAAGGCATCTATGGAAGGATCGCGCGGGTTCGATCGTGGAGGGGGAAGCGAGAGAGGAGCTGCTTGTATGTGCAGAACCTGGTCTTCTACCGGGATGCGATGTGAGAGTCCGGTTGCGAAGGGATCAAAGTCTGGTGGTGACGAAGTGGCTATGGACTTTTTCCTCTTCCTCAGGAAACTCTTGATAACGCCCTCGCGCTTCGGGGACTCCTGGGTGGCGTCGGAAGGGCTGTTGATGGAAAGGGCAGATTGGAGCAAGTCTGCGCCGGACGGCTTTCGGTTGAAGGACTTGGATATGGGGGATTCCTTTCCCATTATGCTAAAGTAGCCCGAGTCGACACTGGCCCGAGAATAAGCGCGACGATGGAGATTATCGTCGTGGCGTGAATTAGAGCGATCGAGAAGTGGGAATAGAGAAGAACGGGGAGTGGAACGAGAGCTGTCGGAGGGTAAATCGTCGTCGTCGTCGTCGTTAGTCGACTGGAGAAGGGGGAAAGGTACAGGAAAGTGGAGCATGCTTGGGTATAAGACTGCGGCGAGGTGTCAAAGCGATTGTGGAGAACGGTCAAAATGCCTTTGTGTACAAAAGACAAAGGGGAGGACGAACACGAGGTGGAGCGGGCGTGCTTTGTTAGCAGAGGAGCGGGAAAGAGTGACACAGGATGGGAAGACACTGCATCCTAATAGCCATCGGGAAGACCAACTATCGCCGACCCGTATTCGGATGTGTCATTCATCATCGCTCTTCCTCTGATCCTAAAAAAATTGTCTTCAAGGGACCTGCCACGTAAATTCCGACCCCGAAGACGCAGAACTAGCAGCTGCCAGCCGAAGACGAAACAGAAACACAAGACATACATACCTTGTGATCTGAACAAAGCCATCGCTACAAAAGGAAATTTATCCGCACCATACATTATCATGCACATGGATGCAGCTATCAGATCTGGTTGGCTGCGCCGAGGCGAAGGCGATGAAGGGCCGGATTGTAAGGTTCACTGACACATCCGTGCTTTCTCCGCATTCGAGGTACTGACCCCGTTCATCGGCATGGGCCCCGTAAGAAAAAGAAGCTAATAAACACGTGGACATTAACTGGCAAAGCTCGGATCACAGTCTATTATGATACCCAAGGCTAGAGATAGCTCTTTCATGATCCAGTCTACGGCCACCATCAATCACCGGGATCGGGGCGAGAACGGGGATATCATATCTTGCATAGTATTGCGCCAGGATACACAATTTCTCCGTGCCTGCTCTCGTGACGCCTGAAATTTACAAAGTCAGCGCAGGTCCACCATCATTCATCCAATAAAGTATGTGGATATATGCGGTCGATATGGAAATTGAGAAACAAGGTTCCATTCGCTGGGTCGACAACATGTTTCGTGGCAAACGTCGCTGTATGCAAACGT